>ML780703.1:811101-832811 GCA_009831015.1 Picea engelmannii | reverse complement strand
ATATATATATATATATATATATATATATATATATATATATATATATATATATAAGAATTTTCCACCCCTAAAATGTATCAAGTGTAATTTAGTAATTTCTCTATAATATTTTATCCCAACATCCATTTTTGGCATTATTTACATGGAAAGATCTTGAAGAGATATACAACTTTTATGTTATCAAGTTTCTATGTTTCTTGATATGTATTTTCTTGTTTTCAAAATAATATAAAAATAAATCTTTTGACAGGAAAAATAATATTTTCAATTTTCTCACAACTTTTTTTCCCAACATCCATTTTTTTTCTTGCTCCTTAAATAATTGCAAAGATCTTGAAGTGATCTACAACTTTGTTGTTATACACTTTTGTTGTGTCTATATAGATGTCTTTTTTTTAAAGAATAAAAATAATATTTTGACAAATATGATACACTTTTGAAGGTTGTACTTTGTTATGCAGCCATTTTAAATTAAATGCCACATCTAATAATTGGATTACTCCCTTAAAAATTCTTCTCTATGAACCTTTTACTCCCTAATCAAACCTTGAACTACCATATATGCCCTATATAGGGAATATATGGTCTTTGAGTGGGATACTAGTGCCATCATGGAGGTTTTTTGCAACAAGTATGGATTTCAAGCCATTAACCATGGTCTAGTGAAGAAAACAAGGAGCTTATGCTCTATCTGAACCTTCTAAGTATTATGGGATAGGAACAAGGCCTTGAACAACCACTCAAGTGATATAAAAAGATTTTGGGCCTAAGTGGGAGATGAGTGCCATTAGGAATTTTACACTCAAGGGATGATGTGGGGGACTTTATCATGGTATGGGTAGGGAGTCAAGGGACTTGGGACCCTAAATGAAGCTATTATGCACTCTTAGGAGATTTTTTAAATAAGGGGTCAGTCATTGACCATTGTAGGAGAAAGAAAACAAGGAAATTAGGTTCTAAATGAAGCTTCTATGGTTCATGGGCAATGAACAAGGATATAAAACCACCACATGACCCATCTAAATGGGATATTTGGCCCCCAAGTGAAATATAGGTGTTATTATTGTTTTTTCTAATTATGAATCTCCTCATAAGGAAATGTAAGTATTTGATTTCGTTAGTGAAAAAATTAATTAATTAATTAATTTGTTAAGGTTAAAATAATATTAAATTAAATTAATTTTATATTAATATTTAAAAACATAAAAAATATTAACCAAAATCACTAAATAAAATAAAGAAAAGTCCATGTGTAGAATTTATAGGGATCTTAGTCCCCATCTTTTATGTAATGATTGTAACATGCAACCAACCAATTTATAAAACTAATGTTGAATTAAGCAATGCATTTACATTAGTTCTGGATTGAAAATCCAAAAATACAATTACTCAATCATCTTTTTCTATCGCCCCAAGGGGGCGTCTAAAGGTATACCCAAAGCAAGGAGTTTTTGAAGAGATTTTGGTGGTCTATGAAAGTTATAGTTTATTAACAACTCGTCACCAAGAGACAAACTACCTATTGCATGCACAACAACAAATTTGGATGCCTTCCTTTTGATAAAGAACTCTTTGTGATTGGAGTGTTCCTCAAAGGAAACGTTTGCACTAAATAATGAGGCCTTGCAACTATTTATGAACCCTGCGATGTTCGCATGAGTTCATGGAAGATTGTCATATATAATAGGTTTTTCCTATTAAAGTTTCCAGAAGCATAACTGTGCATGCACATACTATACATTGAAATGCTATGTTTTTATTTGACAATATTCAAGTAACCAATCTAACTATAAAGAGGACCAAAAAATGACATAAGTGCCACTGATTGTTTGAGAGGAACAAACACATGTGAAAGGATAAAAAACCCAATATTTGCAACATCTATTTTAGACTTGAAAATCATATAACTATTACCACAAAAAGAGAATTCAGTTCCAACATCGGGCACAAGCATAGATGACGACCAAGTTCCATACAAAGCTCAATTGTAACAGGTTTGGTATTTATTTTGTAGATGGATAAGAAGAGAGAAGTCATGGCTACCTTCCAACAGTTGAACAAACTTTGGTGTGTACTTGTACATTTTTGCTTTTAGCTCATATAACTTTTTTGATCTCCTAGTAGTGATGTTTTGTGTAGTATTCATATCATACTTTGGCTTACTATAAGAACTCTCCGTTGAATCAACATAAGGAGATGGGTTGGAAAATTTAGGATGAAAATTAGTTGATTTGGTTTCCAAATTTTCAAAAAACGAGCATATGGAAGTGTTCCTACGTGTATTTTCTATATCACCTATTGGATTATTGACTGCAGTGGGTGGTATTAGACCATGAAATTTGGGTAGTCGATCATTAATATAATAAGATAATGTGACACATCAAGATTTTTTCTTCAACCCTTTACATTTTGAATAACCACATACCACTAGCATGTCATAAAAGAGATAATATCGTTGACCCAGGCTGCAGGTTACTTGAAAATGACATGTTATAATTGGCAGGGTAAAACAACTATCCATTTTCATCAAACATTTTCCTGCAATATCTTTCTCCTGATAAGAGCTTGCAACATTTTTGCACTAGTGGAATATCTTGCTCATTTGAACTCGATCCCAATTTAGGATTCTACAAAATTCAATGAACAATTATTCAAATGCATGTGTATAAATGATATGGGAGAAGTTGAAAAACTTGAAAATCTATACTTACTTCAAACAGTGTGGGAGAAGTTGAAAAAATTACAATGATGTGGAATGAGCTAGAATTTGAAGAATTGGCCATTTGATATTATAACCTTCTTTTCTTTTCATTTGATCTAAAACCATCGTCAATACATGCATGAATCCGATATTAAAATTTATTGGTGCTTTTATTTATTTTATATCACATAAGTGCATATATATATATATATATATATATATATATATATATATATATATAACGCACCGATGCGACCAACTATGAAACACACCGAACCATTACATCCCTTAAAACCTTTGTAAACCAAAACCTCCTTAAATTTTAATAACAAAGGTTTGCATTTCTATTTTGTCAATAAAATTCTATCAATGCATTGTTTATTATATATCCATCGATGCACACGAATTGGTGAGGTGCACCGATTTGACGACAAATTTAAATTTTTAAATATATGGTTTAATAAGTTTTTTTATATACAAATTGAAAAAACACAATGAAAAAAGAGAGAGAATTTCATTTTTCAAAACGTATTTGTTTATAAATTAAAACACTATTCATTATTTCATTTTTTTGGTAGAATTTAGAGGGAATATTTGTAGAAGAGAGATTTACCATGAAAGACTTTGGAGTGGATGAATTTTTTTGAAGAGCCAAAATTGGAAGGGATCTGTAGGACACATACAAATCTGCAAAGAAGAAATTTTAACTATGTGATTTCATTCTACTTATCATTTCAATATTTCCCTATTTGATTCGAACTATTTTCAATGCATGGTAAAAAATGTAAGGGTTTCATAGTTACCTTCGGTATTGGAAGTCATAGATTTCTTGTTCCCCTATTCTTTTAATCAATAGATTTTTATAGGGTTAAATTAGTTGCATATGGGGTGTTTGGAATCCGTTGCAATAGTACCACTCATTGTATTGAATCCCTATCAACCCTCTCAACCCTGTCATTGTCAGGGATTTAAAAAAAATAAAATTTGTAGTACACTGTGCACACTGTACAGGAAACTCACCCTAGTGCATACTATACAGAGGTAGCGACCCAGTGCTCACTATATAGAAAAGCGAACTAGGGCTCATATATCTCTGAAAAGCATCGATTGGTTTAAAAAAAAATAGTATTGATTTCGTATTGTATGCATATGGTTTAACGATGCACACTGACTAATAGTACGGACTGGTGTGAGTATATGTTTGACACCCCAATGCATTTAATGAAGTGCACTGAAATACTAGATTGCATAAAAATTTCATCATTTCTATTTCTAATGATTCTTGATTTTTTTTAATACACCATGGCTAATAGAAGTTCAAAGAAAACATCTTATTGCAGCGAGTGTGATGGTAGTTCATCCTAGGAAGAGAGGTAGGGAAGTTCTTTAAGTTTTATTAAAAAGTTAATATATAATTTTAAATATTTGTAAGTTTAAATTGATGATGTGTATTGGTTAATGTGTGTCATGCGGAGAAAAAACTTGAGGAAACTCGATAAGATTGTTCGCAATCTGAGTATAAGAGAGCTTAAAATATTTATGGAAATGTTCCAAAGAGAGGAAATAGATGGATCGAAAGGTAATCAACATCAAGTTTTTCTTTGACTTTTACTAAAAATGATTTTCTTAACATTAATTGCTAACAAGTTTTAAACACTCAATTTCACATTTTTTTAATGTTATGCAGAGACCAATAGAGAGGTTATGGAATCTCATCCTAAGAGGAAAAAAATTGTTAAGGATGTAAATGATGACGACGACTTAGAAGAAAAACGACTTGAGTAATTCAACTTTTTCTTGGACCAACTTGACTTAGAAGAAAAACAACTTGAGTTATTCAACTTTGGTTTTCCCAACTTTCTTTGGCCAACTTGTATTTCTTGACTCAATTTTATTTGACTTCGACCTTTGAGGTGATTTACTTCAGTTCTACTTGGACCGACTCGATTTAGAAGAAAACTGACTTGTGTAATTCGACTTTGGTTGTCCCGACTTGTTTTGGCCAACTTGTATTTCTTGACTCAATTTTCCTTTGACTTCAACTTCTACTTCTTCTACTTATTCGACTTCGACCTTCGACTTCTTCGACCTATTCGATTTCGACCTTTGATCTCTTTGACTTCAACCTTCCACTTTTTCAACTTCGAATTTTTCAACTTCTTGCTGAGATGTTTATACCAGACTTCTTGATATCTACTACATTTTGTTTGACTTCGACCTTGGAATTTTTCAATTTCAACTCCTTCAATTTCTTGTTGAGTTGTTTATACCAGATTTCTTGATATCTAACACATTTTTTTGAAATACTCAAATTTTATCATTTCTCCTTTCATTTAGTTAGTCGAATTCACCCATTTAATTGTTTCGACTCGACTTAAGGTTTGACTGGTTGAGATAATTGTTTCTGACTCAACTTAAGGATTGACTAGTTGAAATTTTTCATGCTGAGACTTTTATACTAGACTTCTTGGATCTGTGACTTGTATGGATCCATATTGGATTCTCCATTTACCCTTTTTGTCTAGACAATTTCTTCTTTTATGCATGAATGTTAATAACACATTCCACCATAGACCATATTTCCACTAGGATGAGTGCATCAAGTTCATATAATACATTTAGTCAATATTATCCTTCTATTGACATTCAAGTCACCTTCATAACATTATGTCCAATATTGAAAATGCTTGACATTCAAGTTACATTCATAACATTATGTATAATATTGACAATACTTCTCAAACCAATCAATCAATGATACTTCACCTATCCATCAAGGTTTACATCAATGACAACCAAATTGCCAACAATATCCCCCTTTGTTATTGATGGAAACCTCAGTAAAACAATCTTACTCCCCTTGTGAATGTATTTTGTATTTTGAGTCCTCTGAGATGAATTTGTTTTACTCTTTATCTCTCCCCTTTGACAACAATGACAAAGGGGATTTCTTTTCTCTTCCTGAGATCATGCTCTCCCTGAGGTGATGCTCCTCCCTGAGGAGATGCTCCCCCTACCTTTGTCCCATTTATTTTGGACTTTGTTTTACTATTTATCCCTCCCCCTTTGGCATATTTTTGTAGTTATCAAGTCTTTATACATAATCCAATGACTTCCTCATTAGATGACCAAATTAAATACTCTCCATGAGTTTTTACTTATTCATAGGGTTTTACTGTCTTCTCCTTTGTAATAAAAGACAAGGGTGTGAATCTTACCTAACTTCTTAATCTGTTTCTTCTTCTTCTTGATATTATTTAGCTATTTGATTCCAAGAGATCTTTATCGTTCTCTGATATCATTAATAACTTTGCTTTGTTCATACTCTGTCTTTATATATTTTGAACTCCTTCTGTTTCTTTCTTCTTTAGATATTATTTGTTTTATTCATCCCACTATTTTACAGAATGATTTTCTTTTGAGAGTTCATCATCATCACTATTGTTTTGTGCACCATGATCTTCTTCATATTCTTCTTTAGAAATTCTTCTTCCTTGATCTTGTTCCTCTTCATATGCAAAGTTATGAATTTCACATTCCTTATTAGGAGTATCATCCATTAGTTTATTGTTATCAATTTCATTTTTAGGTGCAATATCTTCATCATCTTTCTTGCTTTCTGCTTCATATTTTCTTCTCCATATATTTACATAAGACACTTAGTTTGATGAAATTTTATTTTCTACATTTGTCCTTTGAGATTTATCCTCTCCTCTTTTCTTCCAAAATTCATTAGATTTCCTTCCTCACTTGTATGGATTATTTTTCATGGGTTGTCTTCTTGATTTCCTGCAGTCTTGGGATTTGTGCCCAAACTTATCATAGTTGTAGCATCTCATGGTATGGAAAAACTTTGATGTGTGCCAAAAATAATTGCATCTCCAACATCTCATTAAGTTATTTGACCTTCCTGAATTTTTCTTTCCAGGAATCTTGCATTCCAATGCTTTGTGACCAAAGTTATTACAAGAAAAACAATAACCATTGAAGGTATTTCCATACTCGAGTCTGTTGTTACATGAGAAGTATACCTTTTGATATGTTTCTTGTTTTTTAATTTTATAGCTTCCTTCCTTGACAAATTTCATGGTTTGTTTTTGGTTTGTGACTGTACCTTTTTCCTTTGAGGAGTATGATCATTTATCATGTTTTAGATTGGTGCTCCATTTTCCACCTTCTTCTTTCTTATTGTATCCAAGACTGGTTTTGTCATTAGTTGGTCTTTGACTATTCCATATCCTATCCATGATAACTGAGTTGTTCTCGAATTTGATAGTTCCTTTTTTCTTTTCATTCTTATTGTTGAGTTTGATAACTTCCAATTCCAACATGTGACATGTTTCTTCCTTTTTAGTCAACTGGATCTTCAAGGCTTCTTCTCTTTCCTTAGCTTCTTCAAGTTGAGTCTTTAGATTGATGACCATTTCTTCTGTATCATCCAATAATTCTATACGGTTATTGGTTTTGTTATATGTCTTCAACTCTTCTATTTATTTTGTTAGATAAACAACTTCAGTCTTCAATATTTTGATTTCTTCCTTGTTCTCTCGTTGAATCCTTTTGAGGTTGATGACTTCCATTTCCAACGTGTGGTACAATTCTTCCTTTTTAGTCAATTGTCTATTTAGGTTTTCTTTAATTTATTTATCTTCCTCATGTTGAGGCTTTAGAGTGTTGACCAATTCTTTTGTTTCTTCTAAGTCTTCTAGGCATTTATTGAATTTTTCATATATCTTCAATATGTTCATTTCTTTTGTTAGATTAACAATTTCAGTCTTCAATCTTTTGATCTCTTCTTCTTTGTATTCTAGCAGAGTCTTTTGTTCTTTCTCTGAATCATGGTTGTTAGATTGATCTAAATGTTGTAGTAGCAACATATATTTCTTTTGAAGTTTCTCAAACTCTTCTAAAGTGCACATTGTTGGAAGATTGTTTGTTGTCATTGATGTCAACCCTAGCCATTGGCTTTTGGACCCAACAGTTGATTGAAGTAGATAAACATGAAGGAAATTAAACATGCAGGTACAACACCCATGGATGGATAGTATAAGTCATACCACTTCCGATGGTATGTGGCATGTCACGTGGATCCTCACGATTGAGGAGAAATGAATTTTTGAAGATGACAATGTGAATTGAAGCAGAAACTACATGTCATCCCTATTGTTAAAAGGAAGTGACATAAAGGGTATAAATACATCTCATTATACATTCATTTTTAAACAAACACAAGTTTGTTAATGAAAAATGAGATATAAGTCGAATTTCAAAGGAAATCTGAAGTAAAGAAGGCCGAATTTCAAGGGAGGATGAAGTCTTTTGGTGATGTGTTCTAAGGTATGTTATTTACAGGTCATATTACCATTTTCGCTATAAATTGTTTTATAGAATGATTCAGATGGTGAAATTTGTATGTTATTAAGAAGACATATCTAGGTACCTTTGGTAAAAATTTCAGCTCTTCATTCGCTATACTTTTGGATATACACTCTGTGGAAGATAGGGATTTTGACTAGTCCTGAAGCTAGTCATAAACAGGTGTTTCGGGTAAAAAAGTCATAAAGTATTCATAGAGAATCCAAATGAAGTGAGACCAATTGAATTGGAAATATTACAAGCTATAGTTTCCTGTGTACAAATTTCATAATCTTATGTTAAATATTGAGCGTGGGGCATGTTGTACAAGCCTATTCTCCTGAATAAACCAGAATTGAATAAGGTCTACCATTTTCTCTATAACTCTTTTTCTGGGAGGATTCAAGGATTGAAACTTGGAGAAGTTTCAAAGAACACATTGAGTTATAGTATTTATAGGATCATATTATTCTAAGAAGTGAAGAATTTTAGAAGTTGAAGAAGTCTCAAGAAGCATTATCAAGTTCTATGTGATGGTTGGTTGATGGTGATAATTTAATGCAAAGTTTTATTATCTCTCATATATTCTTGGGTGGAAGGAAGGGGAAAGGATGGAGATGTCAACCCTCTCTTGATATTAGAGGATCATATCTTCCTTTTGGAGGTTTATACCTCACTTTATATTTGGAAGCTGTTGTTATCGGATAAATTGGTAGGAGAAGACACTGACTGATCTCCCTAGATCCACCTAAATCTAGAACAAAACACACCAGAACATGATGCTTTCCTTAAGTTTTAAATATTGAATTTACTAACTAAAGAGGGATAGGTAACATACCGTTTAAACGTTGCTTCCTCTCGCTATCGCCATCCTAGCTTCATTCCAACACTCATACAGTGAAGAACCTGCAAAAGAATGCAACCAACCAAAGTGATAGTAATATCATAAACTCAATATAAACCTATGTATGTGATCAAGGAATCATACAATAAAACACAACAAGATTTATAGGAAAGAATCGCATTACTGTATCATATTAAATGTGAAAGAGAGATTACAACCATGGCCTTGATGTCGTAAGTTCCTTTCCAACTGTCCTTCATTCCCCACACACTTCTTGCTCTAAGGAATTTGAGACCATGGATCTTATAGCTACTCACAATCTATCTTGACAAAGCAAATCTCAAAGCCACTCTAACCAAGCTAACAATCCCAAGCCAAAAACCATTAACTTTCTCTATGAGAGCTCCTCTCCTTTTATAAGCTGAAGAGAATAAGGTGAGGAGGTTAGACTGATCCCACTAAATCATGAAAGAGAGTAAGATCCAAACCATTCAGATGCCACCTCACCATGGAAGTTTCTCCTTCTAGAAGCATCAAGAAGATGCTCATTTTTCCCACGTATGAGCATTCTCGCACCCTTCTTATAGAGCAACCTGCAAACCTCTCGCAACCCATCTATGGTGAAGCCTATGAGAATTAGGCATTCTCGCACCCTATCCATAGTGAAACATGCGAAAATCATCTTTAATAGGGTTTTCATAAAGGAAAATGCAACTTCTTTTCTCAGGAAAAGTTCTTCTCCCTTCTTTCTTGAGGAACTCAGGCCACTAACCCCTCTAAAGACTACAGACAAATTTACATCATTAATGGTCATAGAGATGATGAAAATAATGTGTAACAGAGAGCCCCCCAAAGTATGAAGTTATAACAGAGTGATAGCTGAAATACTTTGTCGAGTGTGTGTAGGGAACAAGGAACAGTCGATTGGAAACCTGCCAACAAACAAGGAAATACAGTACAATAATATATCATCACTGAGGTAGGCATTCCCATACTCAAAATACAAATGACTCAAAGCATAAATGCCGACATGAAAATATCCATGTCAAGTAAAATAGGTCATGGCCACCAAACATACACTGCAGATCCATGCCAATATGACGCAAATCTGAACATAGCCACAAAAAATACACTGTGGATCTATGTGTTAAAGATTCAAATTTGAACATAGCCACCAGACATACAATGTGGATCTATGCAACAATACAAACTAAATATACTCCAACGCAACCTAAATCTATTAGAAAATATTCAGGGTCTTCATCTCTAACACTCTATAGTACGAATCTAACCATGCAAATACATGTGCTAAAGCCGAACATGGTAGAAACCACTTGATTACCGGTCATTAGTGTATACCATTAACAAGTGTGAGGGAAGTCACCATTTATGTCAATGACTCCCAAGGTACTCTAGTACAATCCAACGAATGTGAATCAATGAGCTGAGGTCAAACACTCAGAGGAATCTCTCGATCAGGGGTCAATAATGAAAACCCATTGTAAAAAGCGAGGAAACCTGCCATTGCGGCATGCAAGTTCCAAGGTACCAATTGGTTTCTAAGTCTAATTCCTTGATAATGAGTTGAAGTCGACAGGAAAAGACTCGTCATAGGAGGGCCTTAATGTATCCCACATCAATGACACGAAACAAGTAACAAGATTTGATGTAGATTAGAGAAACAAGTGATTCAGGATTGAATCAGGGATGGACGATGCAATAGAAGGCTTAAAGATTGCAGAAATGGCTGACGCAATAGAAGGATTTTTAGGTTGAACATCTCTTTTGAACATATTGACGATACGACAACTGTCTTGGAAACACTGACTCAACAACAGGGATCACAGACCAATTTGTAATATTATAAAGGAGTATGATCAGGAGACAAGTGAATTTTAAAACCTAGACACAAAGCAAGTGAAAGGGTGTCATATTCAAAAGTGACTCTTCCATAGAATACATGTTTAGAGACATTTCTTTCCCAAATTTTCCCCCACCAATTCTGACGAGTACCTCTTTATTTTTACACAAGCTTGAGGAGGATAACATATGCCTGTAATGTAAGCTCATCCTTCATATGAGTCCCTCGGAGTATGTTTAACGAACCCTAGGAAGGAGTGGTTCGGTCCCGTATGGGCCTGTCGATGTTTATTTAACGAGTCTAAAGATAGAAAACTCGAAGGTTTTTCATGATTATAGAGTCTAGAAAAACACTTAAAAGAGAACTCTCTCAGTTCATTTTTCGTAAAGTAGTCTGATGAGACAGAAAAAGAGATAAACTATCGCTCAATAGATGTTTTCTTCAAATACTTTAATGAGCGTGAAAAGAACAAGATCGCTCGGCAATATTTTCATGTTTAGAGAGTCTGAAAAGAGCTTAAAGGGAACTCCAGTGGGTTCCTTTTTTGTATAACCTTTATGAGTCCGAAAAAGCGATAAAATTATACTTGGTTACATTCTACAAATACTAAGCTCGATAACTTATTCGCATGTATTAACGAGCATGAGAAAGAACAAAGACTAATCTCAAGATTGTTTTCATTTTTACGCAATCTTTAAAACAAAACAAAACTATGCTTGGACCTGGTTTCATTTTTACACAAGCTTGAACCATAGGAAACTATGCTTGAGGTAAGTGGTTTCATTTTTACACAAGCTTGAACCATAGAAAACTATGCTTGGACTTCCCAACACATAACACATGGATGGTTTGTACTTAGCCCCCAGCTTAAGAAACTAGCGGCTCTACTTCAGCATGAATTCCAGAGGCTGGAAGTATTGCCCCCCCAAGCTTCATTTCATCCAATGAAAAAGGTGGAGGAAATGAAGCTTCAAATACTAGATGAAGGACTTGACTCAAACAGAGAGGGGGAAAACTATTTCATTTTTTAACGAGCTTGACATAGAAACAATAACTATGCTTGTAACCTCTGTTTCATTTTTTAAAAAGGTTTCCACAGAGATGAAAAAAAAAAATCCTTGTAAGTGGTTTCATTTTTTAACGAGCTGGAAATCAAAAAACCATGCTCAAAGACCTTTGTTTCATTTTTTAACGAGGTTGCCTTAGAGACGCAAAAACTATCCTCAGAGTCTTCTTGATCATGGATTCCAAGAGAACAATACTCCAGAAGGATACCATGTCAAGGGACAAAACTCAGTCATGGCTTCCAAGAGGTCTTCGCTAGAAGGAAGAAACACACTCTGGAAGGACACCATGTCGAGGGTCGTGATAGGAGTAAAGAGATCAGGCTCTAACAACCCTATCGAAGAGATCACCATGTCAACTACTGGATCTAGGTCATCAGAAGTTGAAGCCATGGGCGACAACACCACATAATTGACTTGTGGTAGGGGCGATACCCTCTACATATAAGAACCATTCAGGGAGGCAATCCAGGCGGGGTCAATGAATAAAAGTT
Source organism: Picea engelmannii (assembly GCA_009831015.1). Taxonomy (NCBI): domain Eukaryota; kingdom Viridiplantae; phylum Streptophyta; class Pinopsida; order Pinales; family Pinaceae; genus Picea; species Picea engelmannii. The sequence continues at coordinate 820,492 of ML780703.1, read as the reverse complement.
GATCAATATTCACAACCTGTCCATCGTGAGGGAAAGATATCACATGAAAAAGAGTAGACACAATAGCTTTCATGGCATAGACATAATCTCACCCAAGGAGTAAAGAAAAATCCAAGGGGTCTTGGACTACCATGATTCAATAAAGACATTTTTCCCTCCCAAAGTTATAGGAAACTGAGGAAGGATCCCTAAAGGTTGACTAGTTCTTCTGTTAAAAGCTAATAGATTCTGCGTAACCGATGCAAGTGGAGGACAACCCAAATCTTTCCAAGAAAAAAAGGACAAAATACTAACAGATGCACCTTCATCTATCAATGTCTGAGGAATGTCTCGACCACAAACCTGTACTGTAATCTGGAAAGGAATGTGAGAGGGAAGACGAGGTCTAGTTAGCACACCCCAATCAAAATGGATGGCCTCATAACTTGGAGGGGGTTCCATGGGAGGAGGAATATCCCCCGGCATGGTAGATTCTATATCAATGAGAAAAACATGGGTAGTATCAGGTTTACTCTCTAGTGGGAGAGTAGGATCGACCGATGGACAGATTAGATCGACCACTTGGGGTTTCATTCTCCAAGGGGAGAATGGGGTCGACAGGTGGAAACGGATCGACCGCCTGGTTTTCTCTCTCTAACAAGAGAGTGGGATCGACTGATGATGGGATCGGATCAACCACTTTGTTAACACTCTCTAAAGGGAGAGTGGAATCGACCAATGATGGGATCGGATCAACCATTTTTTTAACACTCTCTAAAGGGAGAGTGGGATTGACCGAGGATGGGATTGGATCAGCCACTTTGTCAACTAGTTCAATTAAGGACGTGACCAGATTGACCACTTGATCAACCAGACTGACCGACAGGAGAACCAGATTGATCATTCCATCAACTACAGGTGGGTTGAGAGAAAGCTTGCGATAAGCCGCTGGAAGTTGAGGCTATGAAATAGTCATGTCTTCTAGTAATTTCAAGGCTTTGTCCATACAAGGGAAAGGATGAGCTAGATGATGCCCTTTGCATAACATACATGGGAACTTGGATCTACTTTTCTTCTTCCCAACTATATCGTGACTAGTCGACGGGAAGTCATCAACATGTTGTTCAGAGGCTCATGACATGGGTTGGAGAGGATGTGTAGACCATGCTTCTATAACCTTGGATAGACTAGGGAAATCCTTAAGAAGATGGCTACCCTTACAAAGCCTGCAAGGGTACTTGGGATTACAGGTTGTTTGGGTGATCTTGACATCATCAACACTCCCAGCATGATTAATAGTAACTGGTTTTTTTCCAACATGTTTGACAGTGGTTGGAAGTTTGGATCCTTTCTTATTTTTCTTCTTCTTATTCTTTCGTTTCTTCTTCTTCTTATCCACCAAGTTACCAGCTTGAGATCTTTCACTCAGTGAAGAAGATGAAATGGAAGAAGACCTTGCAAGTGAATAAGGCGAAGAAGATCTTATTGGTGAAGATGGAAAAGGATCAACATGAGGTTGATGTTCTTGAGGGGAAGTTATTGTGACTGAAGCACTAACTGCATTCAGGATTACCTGAGTGGAAAACAACCATACTGGTAACCCAATTGTGAGACCTGGAAGGCTCAAAGTAGGAATATGAGGAGGACCAATGTTTTTGTAAGAAGGAAAAACAAAAGGTTCCCCAGGAAAAGGAGTTCCTTCATTGGTCATTCCGGGAACTGACGCCATAAAAATAAAGATCCAATCTAGAGTCCACTAGGGAAAACAAACAACACACGTTAAAAATCTAGTAAGCAAGCAAGCAAAAAAAACCTTCTCACAATGAGCACACTAGTTGGTGATGAAATCCAACATCGCGGGAACAAAGTAAGAAGGGGTTGAGATAGAGCGGGTGGAAAAGTTACGTTGACGACCTGCTTAACGGACTTACACCCTGGTACAAGCTCCCACACATAATCATGGGTATACCCTCCAAGGAGCCCGAGTGATTTTGGCCAACGTCGATTCTAGGTACCGTGAATACTTGCCCCTCCATAGTCACCTTGTGTAAAGAACCTAAATAGATAGGCCACTAAGGTTACCAATCACTACAGTGATGCCTGGGGAAACAGTCAACAATTCGATCCACGTGTAAGGGCAGGGTATCTAGCCCAAAATCAACTTGAAAGGCTTCCACTCATCATTGTGGGTATACCTCTCAAGCGACCCCCATAATATGCGCAACCTCTACATCAAGACCAACAAAGCAGGGTGAGTAACTCTGCCAGTCTCAATGCGACCTTGTGATTGACCCTTGTGTTAGAAGGGCTTCCCAGGACAAAATGTAATAAGTGGATTTAACCGCTCCCTAACTCAAGATTCTATGTTTATTTGCAACTTTGGAAGGTTATCTTTCACACCTATTCCAAATCCCTATAACTAATCTAATGTAGGTTTGCTACCAGAAAGTATAAAAAATGTCTAATTAGTTTTTATAAGAACTTTATTTTATGGTTGTTGTTACTCAATAGGAAAATGGCGTAAACAATATGGTTTTTTGACCGACTTGAAAGTTATGCAAAGAGATGAAGATGTAATCTTTTCATTTCGATGAAAGCTATGCTACGAGAAGGAGAAAACATTTATCATTCCCATATACACAATGTCCCAAAATATATTAAACTCATCAATATCAAGATTCTCAAGAAATCAGAAAAAGGTATTGTACACCAATGCACGATTCATGGCCCCCCCCCCCCGGCCATGAGGGGGGAATTTTTTTGGAATTTAAGACCAAAAAATGCCAAGAATCATGCAATTTCACTACTTCAAATGCAAGGATGCCCCCAATCTAATATAAAACAAGAAATTAAATCTTTTTTTTCAAAAATTTCACTAAAAGAAATAATGAACTATGTTAAAACAAAGAAACCCAAACTAAAAGTTTTCTTTTAAAGCGAACTATTAAGAAGAAATATGATCTTTCCCTAAACAATTCTAAAGAAAACACACACTTTGTAATTGAAAGACACTCAAAGCAAGAGACTAATCCTTCAAAACCAAACAAAGAAAAGATGGCTAAAAGCAACTCAAAGAATGTCAAGCAGACTGTAAATAGATCAATATAGGCTCCAAAAGTTCAATCCAGCTGATCAAAGAAAAACTGGGCATCAAAAGATAACAAGACCCAATCCAAAAAAAAATTACAAACAAGATCGCAACCTGGTAGTGGGGTACAGTGCGAGAATTAGGGATTCTCATAGTCTAGATACAGGCAGGGTGCGAGAAGGTTGCACTGAACTGAACAGTAGGATGCGAACATCAATGATACTCGCAGGCCACAGAGCGGTACAGTGCAAGAAGGTTTGTAATCAAGAAAAAAATGGAAAAAGGACAAAAAATTTGAGTGAACTTTCAGATCCAGAGAGTCTGGATGGATCTCCCACAGACTCAGAGACCATAAATCAAGCAATCAAAGCAAGGGAAACTAGACTAACTAGGAAACAATTTGTTCCCTAGTGGAGTCGCCAATTTTGTTATCGAATAAATTGGTAGGTGCAGACAGTAACTGATCTCCCTAGATCCACCTAGATCTAGAACAAAACACACTAGAACATGACGCTTTTCTTAAGTTTTAAATATTGAATTTACTAACTAAAGAGGGATAGGTAAGATACCATTTAAATGCCACTTCCTCTCGCTATCGCCATCCTAGCTTCGTTCCAACGCTCATACAGTGATGAACCTGCAAAAGAACGCAACCAACCAAAGTGATATTAATAGCATAAAGTCAATATAAACCTATGTATGTGATCAAGGAATCATACAATAAAACACAACAAGCTTTATAGGAAAGAATCATATTACTGTATCATATTAAATGTGAAAGAGAGATTACAACCATGGACTTGATGTCATAAGGTCTCTTCCAACTATCCTTCGTTCCCCACACACTTCTTGCTCCAAGGATTTTGAGACCATGGATCTGATAGCTACTCACAATCTATCTTGACAAAGAAAATCTCAAATCCACTCTAACCAAGCTAACAATCCCAAGCCAAAAACCACTAACTTTCTCCATAAGAGCTCCTCTCCTTTTATAAGCTGAAGAGGATAAGGTGAGGAGGTTAGGATGATCCCACTAAATCATGAAAGCGAGTAAGATACAAACCATTCGGATGCCACCTCACCATGGAAGTTTCTCCTTCTAGAAGCATCAAGAAGATGCTCGTTTTTCCCACGTATGAGCATTCTCGCACCCTGCTTATAGAGAAACCTGCGAACCTCTCGCAACCCAACTATGGTGAAGCCTGCGAGAATCAGGCATTCTCGCACCCTATCCATAGTGCAACATGCAAAAATTATCTTTAATAGGGTTTTCATAAAGGAAAATGCAACTTCTTTTCTCACGAAAAGTTCTTCTCCCTTCTTTCTTGAGGAACTCAGGCCACTAAACCCTCTGAAGACTACAGACAAGTTTACATCATTAACGGTCATAGGGATGACGAAAATAATGTGTAACAGTTGTAGCTACCTTTGGAATTCATTACTTCCCTTGAACAATAACTATTGATTATTTCTCATACATTGTGCATGGTGTATTGTGGTGTATTGGTGTAACTCTTATACTATTGTTCATTGTTGATTGGATATAATTGAATATATAATATGGTTGAAGTATAAGTTGATTTTTTTTTAAATTGTACTTGATATTGATTCACCCCCCTCTCAGTATCATCAATTGGTCTCAGAGCCGATTACCTTCAGAACAATTTAACCACTGGAAGGAAAACCCCGAGAAGAGATGGATTACCATGAGCACATTCCAAATGGGATTCAATGATATGATGGAAGCAATTATGCATACTGGAGTGATAGAGTGAAAACTTACCCAACAACTTTGGGAGTAGACATTTGGTACTCAGTTGTAAATGGCTATGTAATCCCAAAGAATGCTCCAACTGATCCAAATGAGAAGAATCTTATGATTTGTAATTCAAAAGATAGACATGTTGTTCTAGGAGAATTAGCACCAACCATTTCCAGCAAAGTGATGGGATGAAACACTGCTAAAGTGGTATGGGAAAAACTCAAGAGTATCTATGAAGGTGATCCAAAAGTTAAGCAAGTCATGCTTTAATGACATAGAGCAGAATTTGAAAATTTGAAGATGGATGAAAAGGAAGATATTGCAACCTATTTTCTTAGAGTTGATGAATTTGTTAATGCTATCAGAGGATTAGGTGAAGATCTCAATGAATCCTTGGTTGTACAAAAAGTGTCGAGATCACTTCTCTTGAAGTATGATGCTAAGGTCTCCGCCATTGAAGAAACTAGAGACTTGACCAAAATGACAATGGATGAATTACATGGGTCTCTTATAGCATATGAAATGAGAACAGGTACATAAAGTGACTAACAAAACAATTAAGAAGCCTTTAAATCCATAAAGAAGAAAAAAGAAAAGGATAAGGACCTTAATGAAGAAATAGAAAATTTCGTAAGAAGGTTCCAGAAGGGAAATCGAAGTTACAAAGGTAAGTCTCCTCTCAAATTCTTTAACCGTGGTAGAATAGGACATATTGTTGAAAAGTGCTACTATAAAAAGAGAAGTCTCAACAATAAAAAGATCTTCTACTCGAAGGATGATGACATCTCCTCAGATGAGAGCGATGAAGAAGATAATGATGGAGGAGAAGTCCTCTTCATAACCCAAGAAACATAGGATGATGATAAAAAGAGTTCTAAAGAAGAAGAAATCATTTCTGAAGAAGATTCATATGAAGAAACCAACCATGATTCCTGTTGGGGATACAAAGACAACGTAGAGAGTGAACACGAAGATGAGAATCTTGAAAAGTTGAAGCATGTTGAAACTGAAAATAGCAAGCTTAGAAACACAAACATAATACTAAAAGGTGAATTGAGTAGTTGTGAAGAAGATAATTACAAGCTTGAAAAGACCATTGATAGCTTGAAGGAACAATTAGAAGAATATGATAAATTGAAAGAAGAATTGGATCACACAAAAGGGAGCTACTATTGACAATAGAAAAGTTGAATAAGTTCAAAAAAAAACACTAAAACATTATATGAGATATTTAGTAGTCAAACATCTCCAAATGACAAGACAGGACTAAGATACAATGTCAGTTTGAAGACAACAAAACAAGAGAAGGAAGATGAAAAGGATGAAACCAACAATCTAGAGCAAGTTGAACAACAATATAGAAGACTAGAATTTAGAAGGAATGAGACATCAAGAAGATCCTCTCTCATCAGGTATGAAAGAAATCATTATGAAGGAAACTACAGAAGAATAGATTGTAAACCTAGATGGACTACACCACAAAGAAGATCACTTACTCCCAGGTATCAAAATTTATTTCTTGGACATTGTTATACTTGTGGAAATTTTTGACATAAGGAAATCAATTGTAGAATCAATGAAAGGAATAACTATGCAAGATACATGAATGGTGCAAATAGTGGATATGGAAATGTTCCCAGACCTGTCAACAAAAATTATAATCCATTTGAACCATTAATGGATCAAAATATTGTATGATACAAGTGCAATAATCTTGGTCACAAAGCACGAGATTGCATAGAGTTGAAGGAAGATAATCCTATGCCAAATGTCCCTATACCAACTACAGCATGGAAAAGGAAAGAAATTCCACACAATGAAAAATGTTGAATAACATTAGTCGCTAAAGAATGCAAAGAAGAAGATGAATGGTTCATAAACATTGGGTGCTCATCTCATATGACCGGAGATCAAAGAAAATTTGTCAACTTGAATAAAAAGGGTGGAAATGTTGCATTTGGAGATGACTCATCTACCAAAATACTTGGAAAAGTAACTGTAAAGCTTGGAAGTGAAAATGTAAAAGAAATAAAAGTCCTATTGGTTGAATATCTGAAGCATAATCTCCTCAGTGTCAGCAAAATATGTGATCAAGGATACACTCTTATGTTTGACTCCCGAAAATGTAAAATTAGAGAAAAGAACTTAGGAATATTGGTTGCAACTGCAACAAGAATACTGAACAACATATACATCCTAGACATGAAGAAAAGATAGAAGACATAAGCCACACAAAAGGATTCCAAGGAAGAAAAATTCCCAAAGACCAAACATAAGGATGAATTATTATTGTGTGCCACATGTTCAGGGGGAGCAACCCCAAAGAAGAAAGTCACCTTATGCCATTGAACTTAGGGGGAGCAACCCCACCCTTTTCCATTGATGTCAAAGGGGGAGAGAAATTGGCATCATGATGACAGGGGGAACATGAGTGTTTCCATCAATGACAAAGGGGGATATTTTTGGAAGATTGCTTGTTGTCATTGATGTCAACCCTAACCATTGGATTTTGGACCCAACAGTTGATCAAAGTAGATATACATGAAGAAAATTCCACATGCAGGTACAACACCCATGGATTGATAGTATAATTCATGTCACTTCTGGTGGTATGTGGAATGTCACGTGGATCCTCACGATTGAGGAGAAATGAATTTTTGAAGATGACAATGTGAATTGAAGTAGAAACTACATGTCGTCCCTAATGTTAAAAGGAAGAGGGTATAAATACATCTCATCATACATTCATTTTTCAACACACACAATTTTATTAATGAAAAAGGAGATATAAGTCGAATTTCAGAGGAAATCTGAAGTAAAGAAGGTCAAATTTCAAGGGAGGATGAAGTCTTTTGGTGATGTGTTCTAAGGTATGTTATTAAAGGCCATCTTACCATTTTCGCTATAGCATTTTTTCTATAACGATTCAGATGGTGAAATTTGTATGATATTGAGAAGACATATCTAGGTACTTGCGGTAAAAATTTCATCTCTTTATTCTCTATAATTTTGGAGATACACTCTGTGGAAGATAGGGTTTTTGACTAGTGTTGAAGCTAGTCATAAGCAGATGTTCCGAGTAAAATAGTCATAACGTATTCATAGAGAATACAAATGAAGTGAGACCAATTGAATTGGAAAGAGTATGAGTTGTAGTTTCCTTTGTATGAATTTCATAATCTTATGTTAAATATTGAGTGTGGGGCATGCTGTACAAGTTCGCTCTCCTAAATAAACCATAATTGAATAAGATCTACCATTTTCTCTATAACTCCTTTTCTGAGAGGATTCAATGAGTGAAACTTGTATGAGTTTCAGAGAATACATTGAGTTATATTATCTACAGGATCAGATTATTCTAAGAAGTGAAGAATTGCAGAAGTTGAAGAAGTCTCAAGAAGCATTATCAGGTTTTATGTGATGGTTGGTTGATGGTGATAATTTAATGTAAAGTTTTAATATCTCTCACATATTGTTGGGTGGAAGGAAGGGGAAAGGATGGAGATGTCAACCATCTCTTGATATTGGAGGATCGTATCTTCCTTTTGGAGGTTTATCCCTCCCTTTATCTTTGGAATCTATAGCTACCTTTGGAAGTCATTACTTACCTTGAACAATAACTATTGATTATTTCTCATATATTGTGCATGGTGTATTGGTGTAACTCCTCTACTATTGTTCATTGCTCATTGGATATAATTGAATATATAATCTGCTTGAAGTATAAGTTGAAAAAGTTTTAAATTGTACTTGATACTTATTCACCCCCCTCTCAGTATCATCACACATAACTGTGTATTCAAGCTAGTCGAGAACATCCTTAGTAACTTCAATATATAGATCATTTCATGGTTCCATACTAATCACTTCAAATGTAGCTACAACATTAGTCTTAAAATATACTAGTTTTTATTTAGTGAATATTGAGGTATTCATCAATTCCTTGATGAAGTAGTATTCTCTGTTGATGATTGGGTTTGCATCAATTCTTCGATGGAATTGTTCGCTTCTGTGTTTTGTTCTTTATTCTGATTACAATTCTCTTTATCTGTATTTTGTTCTTCAATCTGATTGGATCTCTCCATTTTTGAGTTTTGTTCTTTAATCTGATTGGATTTCTCAGTTTCTTTATTTTGTTCTATAAACTGATTGGAATTCTCCATTTCTTTGTTTTGTTATTTATTTTGATAATAATTCTCTAGTTGGAGCCATAGTAGTTTAGCAGAGGTGCAGTGTCCCATCTTTTCTTTGACTTAGTATGACAATCCATTATGGATTTCCTTTAATGCTATTGAATTATTTTTCTTTACTTCTTTTGCAATTTTGGCTTTTTTCTTTGAGGTAGTTGAGTACCAAGGTTTAGGTACTACTGAGTACCAAACACCATATCCTCTTGATTTTAGATACAATTTCATTCTTTCCCTCCATGAAGAGTAGTTTGCTCCATCAAATAAAGAGAGATTCATTTGTGGAGAGAGCCATTTGTCCACCCATTTCTTCAGAATCTACCTTCCAGTGTTTAAATTGTTTTGAAGGCACCTTCTCTAATATCAATTGTTGAA
>ML780703.1:767886-800058 GCA_009831015.1 Picea engelmannii | reverse complement strand
TTTATTGATGTTTTTAATATAAATTTAAAAAAAATAAAAAATAAAAATCTAAGGAATGATTTAGGAGTAGATTTTGAGTTGTTTATCGACGATGGTACCAGTTGTCGAAGGCATGATTTCAATTAAGTTATGATTTCAACTCCAAAAAATAGGAGTGCTATTGGTAGCATTGAATTTTTATTTGAGGGTAAATTTTAACCATCGTAAAAAATAATGTGGAAACATTACAGATCTAAAAATTTAAAATATCATAAAACCAGCTAAAAAGATAGGGGGGGGTGCTACCTGTAGCACCATTTTTAAAAACATGGTAAAAAATGCGACCCTTGAAAAAATGAGAACTCAACAGAGTTCTCGTTAAGTTGGTAATATTGTTTTTGTATAATGATGTAAATATTACAATAAAAATATATTGTGCATGAGATAATGACAAGTTATTTGGATCAATGCAAACTGGGATTATTGGAGGAAAATGTTGTCTCAAGTATAGCTATGGTGCAATCCGTAATAAAGACTAATTCCTTCTACAAGAGCCAAACAATTATGAGAGGAAATCTCATACTTGGGAAATTTGAATTTCCTTATGAAAACAATTTGAATTTCTAAGTGAAATTGTTAGGATGTTATCTCATGATGATTGTATGTGTGTGATACAGATGAGATGATGGATATTAAAGTGGGAAAGATCTGGAAGAAAGGATACTATTTATACATGAGAACCCTATGATTTCCATAGAGTGCAGATCATTAATGGAGGTCTATTGATGAGTTGGCACTCTCCTTGCATGTGAAATCATTGACATGATGGATCATTGAAGGACTATGTAGTAGTGAAGGGATTCTTGAGCCTGGAAGGGTGAGTGCAACAAGGAAGAGGAAACTCAAGAATGCATATGGCATGGTGGATATAATCATGAGGGTGTGTCAGAAAGAACAGTGAGTTGCATTCTTTCCTAGATAAGCTCTATGAGGTAGAGAAATAACCATATAATAGCTGAAGAAGGAAGACATGAAGAAAACGCTTGGAAAGAAGAGCACTACAAGGAAACAAACTTCAATGACAAAGGAATGGAGTGAGTGAGGTCCAATGGACCTATTATAGCCCCAAAGATGCAACATGAGGAGCATGGGGACACCATGCAAGAAGAATACTTGCATATTTTTTTACCTTTTTGAAGAATTTTGAATGTACATTGTATATAAAGCACTAAGGATAGTGCATAAATAAGGAGGAGGGGAATATAATATCCCCATGTTGTTGTAATTGTAAATATATTTTATAGGTTGGTGAGAAAGAATTATCTTCGTTCATTCACTCTCAACAACAGGTCACCCCCAAGCACCATAACATTCGACCCAATGGAGAAGTACAATTAGCAACATTGCAAGGGCACCCTTTCAAAAAAGTAGTCAATGGCGCTCACCTGAAAATATATCAAACATAGAAACCTCATATCTTTCTAGTGAAAATTGTTGTACAGGAACCAAAAAGACTCGATTAAGTCGAAAACCTATCAAGGCGATTTAAGTTAGAAAAAGGAACAAAGACAATAAAAAAAAACCAGAATCCATCAAAACATTCGTTGTGAAAAAAAATGAAAAGAGAAAATAAATATAGTGGATAGCAATGCATACAATGACATGGACACACGTGAAACCATAAAATTTCTTTAGACCCATGATGAAGACACAATGGCATCAAATAAAGGTACAAGGGAGTATATCTCACATGAAACATATACGCCGACATACCAATGAAGATCATGCAACATCCACAAAGACAGTTGTCCCTATATCTCTATACCATCTGCCTATATGAACATCGTCATTCATAGCCAACTTGGAATTGTGAGCATGGCCTACACATGCAAAGTCACGCAAGAATAATAATTTTTCAGATAAGAAATCGCTTCACATACTTACCCATCATTATCAGAGACGAATCAAGCTCCTTTTTAAGACAACCAATAACACAAAGGAAAAACATCCTGCAAACAATTAGTTTACAAAATACTTTATGTTGATGATGAGCATCATATATGATGATCCACATGAGCCTATCCTCCCTCTAGAAAAATCTATCTAGCCATGTTGGATGCAGATGTTGGGAGGAGATGATCAACATTGCATAAAGGAAGGAATGTCCCTCTTTGACATCAGTCGTTCAATCTCAAAAACAAAGGGGCATTGGAGATTTATTCCTAACATGCAGCCGTATTATTTGGCCAACTGGAAGAAACAACTTGGGGTAGGATATCCAAGCTACTGGTCATTGGTACCTTGCATCGATGAAAGAGGGAGGTCGATTGGAAGATATTGGACGTTCTTCCAACTAGCCTAGTCCTAAACCATTCTTTGGGTGAGTACAAGTATGTGGTAGGTTCTGGAAGTCATAGTCCAGTTTAGGTTACTTGTACTAAAGGACCTAATGAATACATCTGTGGTAAACCCAATTTAGTTCAAGTCGTACACAATAGTATCAGAAAAATCGGAAGATAGACCACCAGAGAAGAAAGCAATAGTCTGACAAGCTAAGTTCTAGAAGGAACTATAAGGGGTCTAGATCAAGATCGACACTTCTATAATCCTTAAAGAATCCAATTAACCACACATTTCAGCAAAGGATCAAAAAATACATCCAACAGACAAGCCATGAACAAAGAAACTTGACTTCGATAGGGTCCTTGCAACAACATTTTCTTTTTTTTCTTTCTCATTTTGTAATACCTCGAAAAGGCCTTAATAGATTTTTTTTTGTCTTTTTTCACATACCTCTCTTTCTCGAGACGAGTAAGGAATTGGGGAGGGGGGAGATGTTGTAGGGGATAGTCAGCCTCGTTGACTAGACGCACCAATCAACTAGCCAAGTTGACTAAAGTAGTCGGTTAGGAAGTCGATCGAACAGACAATTAGCGTCGACCGAACATTTAAGGAATGTAACTGATGAGTAATTGTATATCACAAACACACACACACACACACACACATATCTATACACTATCATGTAATGGAAATATAAAGGTTGTTCTGGACTTATATATAATAAAATCTATTGATGCTTCTCTCTCATTTGTGTATGTTCTTCTATATGCCTGTGTTTTCTTGTATATAATGTTGTAGTGTGTAATTCTCTGTGTAAGGATCTGTTGGAAACCTTCTCATAATTTACCTTATACTACAACATATGGGCAAGAGTGCCTGTGTATATATGTTTTAGGTTGAAGTGCCTGTGTGATATTAGGATGGAGAGCCCATATGATGAAATTCTAGGTGAGCCTAGCATTGTAAATTGTAATCCCACTCATATTATTAATAAAATACATTATTGTTTCCAACCAAGTTAGATGAAAGATTATGAGGGGATAGGACTCCATGAGAGGGAAAGGGGGCTAAGGGATTAAGAAAAGGGGTTAATTCAAGGGGGTTTAATGTAATTCTCTCATGCCTTCCATCATTCTTATGATTTCCTTGAGATTTTTATTTGTGGAGGTGTTGTTGCAATGTTACCTTATGTAACCCTATAAATCCTTAAGGGTTTGGGTTTGAAGAAACAGATTGTCAGGCCTATGGAGAAGCAATATCTTTGGGTGAGAGAATTTTTGGGAATAGGTGTTGGATTAATAAGAGGGGGGGTGAATCAGTAATAGAGAAATCTAATCCTTTTTAACCATATAATTCAAGTGTTATATCAATGTAGCATTATCATCCAATATTTGCAGAGTAAATAAACAATGAACAAATGAACAATCATACACATACACAGTACACCAGTGTTTTTACGTGGAAACCCAAAGTGGGAGAAAACCACAAAATGCTTTTTCTTATATGTCTTGAAGAATTAAATTCATTGGAATCATTGACTTCCTATGTTTTCCAGCTGCAACTGGAAGGAGGCTCCAACCCCGTAGTTTCTCAGGCTACAACCTGAGGGAAGCTCCAACTCCCCAATTCTCTGGCTACAACCAGAAGGAGGCTACGACCCTCTATGTTCTCCAACTACAATCGGAAGGTGGATACAACCACATGTCCTTGCCCCGTCCAACCGCCCTGACGTATAAGTAGAATGATGGAAGCACTTTCACACTATCACTGTGAGATATACTGTTGTAAACCTATACCAATCAAATTGCACCAAAAAACCTGTACCAATAACCTGAACCATGCATTAACCATGCATCAACCTATACCTCAACCTGTAATCAACTTGTACCATAAACAAGTGCATCAACCATGCACCAACCTGTACCTCAACCTCAACCAAAATACCTCATCATTTTCTTCATCCAAATATGATTTGTAACTCTGTAATAGACCTGATGTATATGATCACATACCTGCAAACCTTCCTTAACTTTAACAACAAGAGACTAGCATTTTCATCAAACTTTACTTTAGTCTCACATGACTAGTTTTGGATTAGTCAACAACCCTAACTATGTACCTGTAATGAGTAAAGATATGAAAATAGTACACAATGTTCTTCAGTGCGTTTTATGCAATTCCTCCAGGTGTCACTACTTGGAAACTCTCATAAAAGGAGTTATAGAAAAAATGGCATACCTTGTTGAATTCTGGATTATTTTAGAGAGCGAACTTGTAGATCGTGCCCCACATAGAATATTTGTTGTATGGATATGAAAATTTTACACAGAATACCACATACTATAATATAACCAACACATTTGGTCTTACTAAATTTAGATTTGTTATAAGTTATGATGTTTTTACCCGAAACACCTGTTTTAGACTAGTTTTAGGACTAGCCACAAACCCTATTTTCCACGGAGTGTAACTCCAAAAATACAATGACCCTCAAGCTTAAATTAGTTCCACAACTACTTGGATATGTTTCCTCAATGGCCTCCCAATTTCACGTTCTAAATAATTCTAGAAAAAAATTTATTGCGAAAATGATGAGAAGACCTGTAAATAACATACCTTAGAAATAATCATCAAAAGAATTTGTCCTCCTTTGAATTTCGGCCTTCTTTACTTCACCTTCCCTCTAAAATTAGGCTTAGATATCCTTTGGTTACCTCAGTCACCTGTAGATATTCAATATTTTCAAGTGTAATTAAAATGAGAGAGCCTTATGTTGGCCCTTGACCAAGTTTTGAGGATTCTTCAGCATGTTTGACCTAATTTTGGGACTTCGACAGGATGTCAAAGGCGGAGCGCAAGACGAAGCGGATATCATGGGATATTGATCCCTTTTAGGGCCCTTTTTGGGATTCAGGATTATGTAATGGTTATGGGATGTCAGCCCATGGGTTTACCCATGTTTAGGCCTATTTTGTAATGTATAAATAAGTAGTTAGGCGATGTAAGAAAGAGACCTAGTGGGTTGGTGTGCTAAGTGATAGAGTTGGATCTATGTGATCAAGAGTCGTAATTGCTTTGTGCATACTGTGTGAGGGTTTCAAGGCTAGTGAAAGTAACTATAAGAGACTGTGTGAAGGCTTGGTGTTGTACCCTAGCTAGAAGGAGGATCTGGCGGAGTGCGTGCAGATCTCTTGTCTTTTGCAGAGTAGAACTTGGATGCTATGTGCCTGTAAGAAGCTTGACCAAAGATAATAAAGAAGAGAAGAGTTGGTGGACGTAGCCCCAGGGTGGGCGTGAACCATGTACATGTTGTTTTGGTATGCTTTGTGCGATGTATTGATGTGTTTATGTGTTTACTTGCTTAGTGCTTTAATATAGATGAATGATCTGTTGATTCTTAATGCTTAATAATATGGATGGATGTTAGATCTGACTTATGTATAGATGCTTAGTGATTAAGTACCTTATATCTGAATGAATACTATGATACTCTGTAATTAGGGTTTAACTGCGTTGTAACTAAGACCATATATTGATGAATGTTAACTGCTGAGTGCTTTGTTAAGTGTTAGAATCGTAGATCTGTGTCCCAGCTAAGGTTGCAAACATCTGAGTCCTGCAACCACCTCTATGCCTACCTCGGGTGAGGCTTCACTTGCTTCACAGGTGTTTCCGAAAGGGACGGTAGTTAGGGTTTTGTTGGTGTGTTGTTGTAGCGTTGAACCCTGGGTCTGCCCCTGTGCCAACAAATGGTTCTGTTGCCAGGACTGAAACTGTGATTGCTGGGAACAGAGGAAGAAGAAGCTTTGTGCAAAGATACGAACTGAAACTGTGATTGCTGGGAAATGAGTAAGAAGAAGCTTTGTGCAAAGATCTGACCTAAAATTGTGATTGATGGGAACTAAGAAAGAAGAATCTTTGTGAAAATATTCGACCTGAAACTGTGATTGTTGGGAACTAAGGAAAAAGAAGCTTTGTGTGAAGATCTGACCTGAAATTGTGAAAGCTTTGTGCGTAGATCTGTCGCTCTAGTGCATAGTATTCTACTCGATCTGTGAAGCTCTGTGCTAAGAAAAGAAGTCCGATCTGAAGAAAAGAGGTAAGATATGAACGCTTTGTGCTCTGATAGAGGTAAGAATAGTGAAATTTTTTATATCTGGAAACTTTGTGCTCTGCTGAAGATAAGATTAGTGGAATTATTTTTTTCTAAAGTATGGATCTAGGTATGTTTGATAAGATTTTTCCTATCTTGAAACCTAGGGCACTGATAGAAGAAATAATATTTGATATGAGTAGATCTGATAAGAATAGTGAAAGATATGGTATACCTATGCATAGAGAGAATGTTTGGACTAACAAATGGATGGAGGATCCTAGAAAGAATTTTTTGTAGGTTAGCTACCATGATCCTAGTGCGCAGTACAGGAAAGGCTAGGGGTCATTTAAGAGAGAGAGGGGATTAACCCTTTGTTACAGTTTCAGAAGACCGAGACATTTGGCTAAGGAATTCCCTAGTAGAAAACCTAGTTGCCTCTGTTGCAAAGCTAAGGACCATGAAGTTTTGGATTTCCCTAGAATGATTGCTAAGGTTGAAAGGATGAATATGAGACAAGAAGACCACAAGAAAGGTCAATCATCTGAAACCATGACAGAACCCCAAAAAGAATCAGAAAAAGTATTGCTACAGATGAAAGAAACCCTGAATGACCATTGAAACAAGAATAGGAGACTTTGACATTGACTGTGTTCTGGATGAGGAAACATAGGTGAATATCATGACATAAAGAACTTGGGAACTTTTAGGGGAGCCTCCTATGATTCCTTCATTGGGAGGAATAGGATTATTCAGAGGAAAGCTGATAATCCTATGTGGAAGACTTACCTAGATATCTATGAGTGCTCATGCAAATTCGACAGAGGAAGAATTTGAAGTTGTTAAATTTATTGAGAATAACGCTCCATTTTCTATGCTACTAGGAAAACCTTGGATTGAAGGAGATTAGGACAGAACAAAAGAAGAAGAAGTCTTAGAACAAAAGAAGAAATAGTTGAAAGATTTGATGACTAGGAGAATCACACACTTGATTGAAGAATAGAAGAACTGAGAAAAGATATTTAAAACTAGATACTTGGATGTCGAAGTGGGAAGAACACTAGAAGACCCACAAAATACTGAAGTACCTATTCCAGATATAGATGCAGTATTACCCCTGATTTCTAGGAAAGAATCTCACCAACGCGAAGTTACTCTGCCAAAAGAAGATAAGAATCAGAATGGAAAAAGGAATACTGAGACGAATCTCACTGGAAAGAAGGCCCGAAAACTAAGTAAGAAGAGATCTAAGATCGAAAAGTTACAAAAGGTTTCAGAGGGAACTTTGCAGAAGGAAAATTTGAAAAATTGTAACTTCGTTGGGGTATCAGAACAACGTCACATGGAACTTTGCCATGGTGAAGCAATATAGCCGTTGGAAACAGTATAATCATTAGATCGACGACCCAAACGGATAGAAAGGCATTTATGGTCAGAAATTTCACCACCAAACCATTGGGACCGAGCCATAACGGACATAACTGAGTTAATGAAGGATTCTCACCCGTTGTAAGAGATTTGTTGCGAAGTTATCTATTTATCCCATCACGCCACGCAATGAAAACATGTTTTCCAACCGTGACTATTTGAGCCCGCAAAATAGTTGATTTCACACAGTGATCATCGCGCTATTTCCATCCATCCCATTTCATTGAGAAGTTACTTTTCGAACCTGAGATATTCAACCACGAGCGTGTATGTCCAAAGAACTTAGCTCACTCGAAGAGTCTGTGAAGGAAGTACTCATCGACTTGATGACTAAGAGAGTCATGTTTGAAAGAGTGATGTTTGTGGGTGTACAAGCGTCATCGACAAGAGGAGTGCAAGCCTCTCTGTCGATTGCTCGCGGAGCCGGACCATCCTGACCATCAGCAGAAAAGAGAACCAAACACAGAGATGACCTAGAAAATGCGAGGCTGATCCCAACCATATTTCCCAATTACATCCCGCCTTTGGCTGACGCGGTGAGTTGAGATAGTGTGCCAAGATATTTTGAGTACACCATGGCTACTGCATACCTCCCGAAGGGGATACATGTAGTTCGATCGTAGCAGGACAAGATCACAATGTTGAAGTTTAGTGACTTCAACCTCGGAGATCGTAAGAACTATAGTATGCTCGCCTCATATAAATACCTGACCAGGATGAAGGGGAAGAACTCAAAGATAATCCCCCAATCGTGGACAATGAACCTCGCACAATCGACCCTGTTAAATGTAATGAAAATCCCACACTTTGGAAGGCACTAGGAAGTCAACACCTGTGTCAAGCTATTTCTTTCATGTTACCATGGCGGCTACTTATGGCTAGACCACTGTATCACTATCGATCCAACGTTGATCCATAGGATCACAAGATTAAGTATGAAAGGTCCCAACCCACAGGAGTTCTATCCAGGACATGCCACAGATCGCGCATTAGCACAGAAGATCAAGGATACATATGATGATGTTGAAAAGGGGACGCGAGGCTAAAAGGTAGCCTCCATCCAGAATGGCGTAGTGTGCCTAGCCTGCTAGTTAATAGCCAAAAATTTAGTAAGGCAGAACAGACCTACGCAGGTCACAGGCTTTGTCGTTTACCTCGCAGGGAAGTGTGTGGAAGGTCTATAGATGAACTGGGTGAAGTACCTAGTTAATCAGCTAGAAATAGACTATCGTGAAGCATAAGATCAGGGCTACATGTTTCACTTTACCTGGCTCTTGATCCTCATCTCTTTTTTTGCCTGGGAGATGCCGTAAGGTGCGACATTTTGGGATATTGAACTGTTCGAGGCGCTTGCTATGAAGTTCACCACACTTTGGTACTCGAGTGATATGAACAAACAATGGTATTTGAACACTTTTTTTCACACATATTACCTTCATTTGAAGATAGCCATCGAAGTTGAACCTCACATGACTCCGAACACCCTATAGAGGTTCTGAACCCTGATGAAGTTCTGTGCAGATAGACACTTCATCTACCTTAAAACGTGAACCGATGAACGTAAGGAGAAACTTTAGTCATACTACAAACTCACAGAAGAGGACCTTGAGGAGATTACTAAGGATTGGTCGACAGACCTCCTTATTTCGACAAACCCTGCAGAGATGTCTAACCCTGATAGCCCAGAGACCACGCACAAAGAACATGATACACCTGGACCCAATAGAACGAAGAAGACCAAAGAGGTCCAAGACTTAAGCATCACCTCAGGAAAGACTACTTATGTATCACCTGACCGAGGGGGTGATGATGAAGAGATAAATGGAAAAGGAGATGAACAGAAGCAAGGAAAAGTAACACCACCCATAGACAAGCTTGATCCCCTGAAGAAGAGGAAGGTTTCTCCCCCGAAACCTTCTTACCATAATAAATCGAGAGCCACCATGACCAAGATAAATATTGTGCTCGCTACCGATGATTTTGACTTCATTATAGCAGCCCTAAATGACGCTTCGCTGGAAATCATGGAGAAACAAGAAGCTAAGAAGGAGGAAATGTATAACAGAATTAAGGTCAAATTTTGAGGGGTACAACAGGCCCTTCAGTCCATCCACGCAGTGTCCACTGCACCCCTACCATCAAGAGAATAGGAGTTGGGAGAAGAGCCAACCCAACTCTGTCGACTAGCTGATGAGGTCGAAGCTTTCCTTCGTCGCGCACAAGAAGAAATAGAACAAGCCATCCAGGTCTTGAAGCAAGTGCAAGGAGTAATCGTAGAACAACGCAAATTTGTAGAACATGAGAAGGTTTCTCTCCAGGCAAAGTTTGAAGAAGAGAAATCACAGATGCAACAAGAAAAATAATAGTTTCTCGCAGAGCAGCTTGAAGTGAAAGAAGCAGTCAACACAGCCCTCCACTCTATGACAGGATTAGAACCATAGGAAGAAGACCAAGTCATGCATCAAGTAGAGAAGCTCACAGAAGATATCCAACAACTACAACAATGAATAGTATACTTAGATCTCTGCACCGTACCCGACACCCCGTAGGATGTAAGGGATCAAAGAGAAGAAACTTCTCGAAGTGTAGTTGAAAGAATAAAAGTCCTTTCCCTTGAATACAAGCAACTGAGTGATCTTAGTGCCCAGACATATGATTGAATCACTGAGAATCTAGAATTGAAGGCACTGGAATCACAACTACAGGAAGAGAAGCAGCAAGCAGAGACAATACAGGCGCACTTGAAGCCCCTATTAGCTGTGGAAAGAATGAAGCGATCCCAAGAGCAACACACTACCTAGAAGCAGGTCCACACTATTTAGGGCATAGTTATGCAAGTAACTCAGAGGCTCCAACCTGTATAGGATGAGGCTTACCAACTGTTCACAGAGATCGAAGGTAGAGGATCGGAACTGGAGCAAGTCATCACTGCAGCTGAACAACGACTATAGGGATCTGCCAAGGAAGCAATCATCCAAGATTTCATTGAATAGGAAGTCGTGGCACAAAAATAAGTTGAAGCAGCTCAATCCAAGCTCGAGGCTTTTGAAGCAAAACTAATCAGGTCAGAGTGACTCGGGATGAATCACATGTGAGTGTTGGGGGCCTGTTGGCCTTTGACCAAGTTTTGAGGATTCTTGGTCATGTTTGACCTAATTTTGGGACTTCGACAGGCTGTCAAAGGCAGAGCACAAGATGAAGTGGATATTGTGGGATCTCGGCCCCTTTTAGGGCCCTTTTTGGGATTAGGGATTATGTAATGGGTATGGGATGTCGGCCCATGGGTTTACCCATGTTTAGGCCTATTTTGTAATGTATAAATAAGTAGCTAGGCGATGTAAGAAAGAGACCTAGTGGGCCGGTGTGCTAAGTTCTAGATTTGGATCTATGTGATCAAGAGTCATAAGTTCTTTTTGCATACTATGTGAGGCTTGCAAGGCTAGTGCAAGTAACTAGAAGAGACTGTGTGAAGGCTTGGTGTCGTACCCTAGCTAGAAGAAGGAGGATCTAGCAGAGTGCGCACAGATCTCCTGTCTTCTATGGAGTAGAACTTGGATGCTATGTGCCTATAAGAAGCTTGACCAAATATAATAAAGAAGAGAAGAGTTGGTGGACGTATCCCCAAGGTGGGGGTGAACCACGTACATGTTGTGTTGCTATTCTTTGTGCGATGTATTGATTTGTTTATGTGTCTACTTTCTTAGTGATTTAATATAGATGAATGATCTGTTGATGCTTAGTGCTTAATAATATGGATGGATGTTACATCTGACTTATGTACATATTCTTAGTGCTTAAGTACACTAGATCTGACTGAATACTGTGATACTCTGTAATTAGGGTTTAACTGCACTGTAACTAAGACCGGATATTGATGAATGTTAACTGTTGAGTTCTCTGTTAAGTGTTAGAATCAAAGATCTGTGTCCCAGCTAAGGTTGCAGACATATGAGTCCTTCAACCACCCCTGCCTCTACCTCGGGTGAGACTTCACCTGCTTCAGAGGTGTTGCTGAAAGGGTCGGTAGTTAGGGTTTTGTTGGTGCGTTGTTGTAGCGTTGAACCCTGTGTCTGCCCCTGTGCCAACACCTTGCCTCTTATTTATACTCTCCAAGTAGCTTCCTTAGAAGCATCTTATAGGCCACTTTGTCCACATAGTCACCTATGTCTAACTTTTCCCAATTTCCACTTGTCCATGTATCCAATAGCCACTTGACCACTTAAACCATCCACTTGACCACTTAACCCATTTTCCTCATTTTAGGGTTAACCTTCTTATGACCACTTTCCATAATTAGAAAGTTCTCTATTTACTTTATTATTTAAATAATCCTCCTTGACTTTGTCACTTCACTTTATTATTTAAATAATCCTCTTTGATTTTTTCACTTCATTTTATTATTTAAATAATCCTCTTTGAATTCGTCACTTCACTTTATTATTTAAATTATCCTCTTTGACTTTGTCACTTCACTTTATTATTTAAATAATTTCTTCTTTGCAAGCACTTTGACTTCTTTGACCTTTTGGGGTTTCAAGCCAATCATATGAGGGTCCTTCAACTTCGTAAGGCCATAACTCTCAAACAATGAGGAATTATGTGATGTTCCACATACCACCGGAAATGGCATGACATGTACTATCTATAGAGAATAGTCTTACCTGCAAATATATCAAAAATCATACCGTTATACATCAAATAAACTTGGGTCCATTACCCAAACCTTTTTGCTACCATAATTTTCTACTGGAATTTGTTCAAGGGTTGACATCAATGACAACCAACCCAATTAATCAACAATCTCCCTCTTTGGCATTGATGGCAACAA
This sequence comes from Picea engelmannii, assembly GCA_009831015.1. Lineage (NCBI taxonomy): Eukaryota > Viridiplantae > Streptophyta > Pinopsida > Pinales > Pinaceae > Picea > Picea engelmannii. The sequence goes on along the minus strand of ML780703.1, from coordinate 787,387 downwards.
TACGATGCAATACTGAAATCATGTCACTCATGCTCCCCCTGAAACCATGCCTGCATCTGTGTGACCAACGCTCCCCCTGGAACCATGCCTCTGTCCTCTGCATATGATAAATCTCCCCCCCTTTGTCATCAATGGAAAAGGTATATTTCCATTCATGTTTTCTCCCCCTAACTGACTCATCTGATCTCCCAACCTGAACTGTCCTCTTTATGATGCTTCCTTGTGTACATCTAAGACATATAAGATAAGAATTCAAAAGAATTAATTTTGGAGTAGAAATAAATTCAAGTCTCTGGCAAAGATACTCAAAGGCTTCCCATGGAAGCAATTTTGTAAAGATGTCTACCACTTGTTCTTTTGTTCCCACATATTCAACTCAGATGTTCTTTTCTACAACCTGTTCCCATAGAAAGTGATACTTGATTGGAATGTGCTTTGTCTTGGAGTGCATCATCGGGTTCTTTGAGATACTGGTGGCACTTGTATTATCAAAATAGATTGGAATGGGCTCATCATACTCAACCTGTATATCTGTCAGAGCTTGTTTCATCCATAGAACCTGTGTACAACATGTTACTGCTGCAATATACTATGCCTCAGTTGTAGATAAAGATATCGATGATTGTTTCTTCTTAGACATGATACTAAACACTCACCCAAGTAGAACGTTGTTCCACTAGTGCTTTGTCGATCATCAATGCAACCTACCCAATCTGCATTTGTGTAGGAAATAAGTGATAGATCCTTTCCTTTTGGATACCATAATCCAAACTCTTATGTTCCTTTGAGATATCTAAAAATCCTCTTCACTGCGAATACATGTGATTCCTTTGGTGTTGTTTGAAATCGTGCCACTTGTCCAACTGCCTGCATTACATATGGTTTGGATGTTTTCACATATAGTAGGCTACCAATCATTGACCTGTATTGCCTCTAATATGTAGACTTTGAATCATCATCTTTGCTCAACTTGCAACTGGTTTGCATGGGAGTGATAACTGGTTTGCAATATTCCATTCCGAACCTCTTTATCATTTCTCTGATATACTTAGTTTGAGAAATAAAAATTCCTTAGTTTCTTTGACGTATCTAAAGACCCAGAAAGAAGGATAGTTCTCCAAGTAATGACATTTCAAATTCATTCTGCATGTCCTTTGCAAATTTATGGCTTAACCTGTCATGAGTACTTCCAAAAATAATATCATCAACATACACTTCAATTAAATATAAAATACTATCTTGAGTTACCTTGATGTAGAGGTTTTTGTCTTCACTTCTTTTTATGAACCATGCCTGATGTAGATATTTATCCAGTCTAGAGTACCATGCTCTAGGAGCCTGTTTTAGACCATACAAGGCCATCTTTAATTTACACAAATAATTTGCGTTCTCTGACAATTGAAATCCTTTTGTTTGTTCAATGTAGACTTATTCTTCAAGTTCCCCATTCAAAAAATATTATTTTACACCCATCTGATACACTTTAATATTTTTGGAGCATGCATAAGCTAAAATCAATCAGATTGCTTCCATTCTGGAAACTGGGGAAAATGTCTCTTCAAAGTCGATTCCTTCAACCTGTGCATATCCTTTACATACCAATATAGCTTTGTTCCTTGTAACTTGTCCATCTTCATTCAATTTATTCCTATATACCCACTTTGTGCCAATCACATTCTTATCCTTTGGTCTTGGAACCAATTCCCAAGTGTCATTTTTCTCTATTTGATCCAATTCTTCATCCATGACCTTATTCCAAAATCCATCCTTGATGGCCTCTTCAAAACAGGTTGGTTCAATCGTAGATAAGAGTGCTAGATGCATTTGTTTTGGTGAACGAATTCTTCTTCTAGTCTCAACTCCTGCATCTTTGTTTCCGATAATCTGATCTGAGGGATGATTCTTCTATACTCATCTTCTAGGTGTCTTTGGAGACACTTGCTGAACTTTCTCTTCTGCTTATGTCATATCCTCTTCATATTCCCCTTCTACTTCTTTTTCATCTTCTTCTTCTTCTTCATAAAGCTATTCCATTGATTCATTTTCTTCTTCCTTTAATTCTTGTCTACATGTTTCATCAATTGTTAAGTTGATTCTTTCCACAACTTTGTTCAATCTCATGTTGTAACACTTGCATGCTTTCCTTGTACTTGAGTAACCAACAAGTACTCCTTTGTCAAAACGAGAGTCAAACTTTCCCATTCTGCCATCTTCTCTTTTGATGTAGCATTTGCTTCCAAAAACTCTGAAGTGCTTCACATTTGTCGGTCTTCCTTTCCATAGATCGTAGGGATTTTTGTCAGTGTTGTGTCTGAGCATTACTCTTTTTTTAATGTGAATTGTTGTATTCATTGCCTGTGTCCAAAATATATTTTTCAATTTGGAATCCATTATCATTGTTCGAGCCATTTCCTCTACTGTCATGTTGTTTCTTTCAACAACTTCATTCTATTGATGTGTCCTAGCAACAGAGAATTGCCTTTTTATTCCATGCCTACTACAGTAGTCCATAAATTCCTTTAAAGTGAACTCTTCTCCATTATCATATATCAAGCATTTGATTTTTGAATCCATTTCATTTTCAACCATTTCTTTGTAGACCTTGAAGTTTTCAAAAGCTTCTGACTTATTCCTGAGAAAGAAAACTGCAGTCATTCTTGTATAATCACCAACTAATAACATAAATTATTTCTCACCTTTTAAACCCGTTGTTTTAGTTGGTCCAACTAGATCAGTATGCACAATTTCTAGTATTCTTGTTGTTGAATATTATTTTGATTTAAACCTGGTCTTTGTTTTCTTTCCTTGTTGACAATGATTGCATAAAGTGTTGGTTGGTTTCGTGATTTGGGGCATTTCTCTAACTGTTTCCCTTTTATTGACTTTGACAAGGTTATTAAAATGTATGTGAGCCATTATTCTATGCCATAGCCAACTTTCATCTTCCTTTCATAGGCAACACTTTTCATTTCCAATTTCACTTAATACATATATGTTGCTTGAAGTTCTCGCAGTCATTGCAATCAATTTTCCTGAACCTTATTTTCTTATCTCGCACTTTTGTGAATCAAAAGTAACTTTATGACCTTGGTCACACATTTGACTCACACTTAGAAGATTACGTTTCATATCTTATACTAGTAGAACATTTTATTCCTTGGTATTCTTGTTCCCAATTCTGACTGTGCCTTTTCCAATGATTTTAGCTTAATCATCATTTCCGAAGGAGACTGATCTATCTCTTTCCTTTCTTAATGTAAGAATCCAGTCTCTATCACCTATCATGTGTTTTCAAAATCCGTTGTCAACATACCAACCACGTTTCTTCTTCTTAGCTTGTAGAGCGAGTGTGCATTCTTCATTGCTATACTGATTTTTCTTTCTTATCCATGTCCTTTTCTGAGGTTCCTGTCTGTGACTGTTGTTGTTCTCTTGTGGTTATTTGGCCTTTATATGTTTGTTTTCTATTTGAGTAACGTTCATCATTTATCTTTTTCTTATGAGGACATTTGTTAGCAAAATGACCAATACCATCACAATTAAAAAAAATCAAAGGAATCTTACCTCTATACTTGTCATTGGTTCCCTTGTTCAATATTCTGACAAAGTTTGCTGCTTCTTCATCATCTTCCGAGACAACACTGTTTCTGCTATGTTATTTTTATTTTTTCTTTCCCTTTTTCTTTGACCTTTTGGATTCTTTGAAGGTTTGTTCTTTTATATATGGATTTTCCTATTCAATTCTCATTTCATATGCTATGAAGATTCCATGTAGTTCGTCCATGCTTATTGAGTTTAGATCTTCTCTTCCTTCTAGTGCTGATATCTTAGGGTCAAATCTCATAGGAAGAGATCTTAGTACCTTTTGAACGATTACAGATTCTTTGATTTCTTATCCCAATCCCAAGATTGCATTTACTATTTCATCGACTCGTAAAAAGTAAGCTACAATATTCTCATCTTCCTTCATCTTTAGTTGTTCGAACTAACCTCTGTAAGTTTAAATATTTGCTGCTTTGACTTTTGAATCTCCTTCATAAATATTTTGAAGTTTGTCCCAAATATCTTTAGCGGATTTACAATGTGCAACTTTGGTGAATATGGATTCTCCAATACCATTCATAAGTGCATTTGTGGCTTTGGAATTATTCTGACCGACTTTCACTGCTTTGTCATTTGTCGGTGGAACTGTTGGTGTTGTGTATCTATCTACAATTGATTGCCAAATTTCAAATCCCTGTGCCTATATATATTTCTTCATCCTTGTGATCCAAAATGCATAGTTTTGTCAATCAAACTATGGCATTCCATTTTATACATGTTATTGCTCTCCATGATCTACCTTTCAGTGGCTAAACTGATTTCTGAAGGAACCTGCTCTGATACCAATTGTTGGATTACTGAGAGGGGGGGGTGAATCAGTAATAGAGAAATCTAATACTTTTTAACCATATAATGCAAGTGTTATATCAATGTAGCATTATCATCCAATATTTGCAGAGTAAATAAACAATGATAAAATGAACAATCATACACATACACAGTACACTAGTGTTTTTACGTGGAAACCCAAAGCAGGAGAAAACCACAGAATGCTTTTTCTTATATGTATTGAAGAATTACATTCATTGGAAGCACCAACTTCCTTTGTTTTCTAGTTGCAACTGGAAGGAGGCTCCAACCCCCTAGTTTCTTAGGATACAACCTGAGGGAATCTCTAACTTCCCAATTCTCTGGCTACAACCAGAAGGAGGCTACAACCCTCTATGTTCTTTGGCTACAACTGGAAGGTGGCTACAACCACCTATCCTTGCCCCGTACAACCTCCCTGATGTATAAGTAGAATGATGGAACCACTATCACACTATCACTGTGAGATATACTGCTGTAAACCTGTACTGATCAACCTACACCAAACAACTTGTACCAATAACCTAAACCATCCATCAACCATGCATCAACCTGTACCTCAACCTGTAATCAACCTGTACCATAAACAAGTGCATCAACCTTGCACCAACCTGTACCTCAACCTCAACCAAAATCCCTCATCAATTTCATCATCCAAGTCTGATTTGTAACTTTGTAATAGACCTGGTGTATATGATCACATACCTGCAAACCTTCCTTAACTTTAACAACAAGAGACTAGCATTTTCATCAAACTTTACTTTAGTCTCACATGACTAGTTTTGGATTAGTCAACAACCCTAACTTGAAATAATCATAACTATGTACCTGTAATGAATAAAGATCTGAAAATAGTACTGTTGACGATTGAAAACGTCAATGAAGTTTTTCCTGCAAAGTGTTGCTAAAGCCTATTATTATAAAAAATAAATAATACTAGTAGGTGGGACCCCCTTGAACTATTGGATATTTTTTATGTTGAGATGATGTGCGACCTGGCTCACATGGTTGATGAAGATCTTGTTGTTATTGGTTATGAATTGAGTTTATGAAAGGTTGATTCCTTATGTTACTACAACCTATGTTATTCATTAATGTCATTTTTCTCTGTTCCTATCACACCTGCATAACAAACATGTTAGTAAAATTACATGAAGGGTAGTTTTGATAGAGGCAAAACACTAGAACAAATGCAGGGGAAGGGGACCTAGTCCTTCAATATCACATGTGAATAACTTAAAGGAAATGAGAAACAATTGCAAGGGGAAGATTTAAAAGCTATCCTAACTATACTACATGCATGAAAATGCTTGATGATTATTGTTAAGCCCTAGCTAGAAAGTAAATGGTTATGAAATTGTGATTGAATTACATATTTAATATGCATGTGGTGTGAAATATTGGTGGCGCACTTGGCAAGGTGATAGTACTAATGGTCATGCAATGGTTAATTGAATTATGTGGCCGATCCACACATGGTCTATTTGGATAGATTGAACGTCGGTGGCTCATTTGAAAAGGTGGTGAACGTTAATGGTTATGCGATTTTGTTTGAGTTATATATTAAGAAATTAGATATATGATATGGAAAGCACCTTTGGCAAGTAACCTATGCAGATTCCAACGCATAGTTAAATTAATGGCATTAATTGGAATTTGGTTGGCATGTACTGATGAGTAAATGAATTGTGGGTGGAGGTGACATGCATTTATTGCACGTCACCTTTACCCCTCCTATTCATCGCCACCCTAATCGAGCTATTGTTTGATCTTGCTATTATGGTTATGATCCGAAATTTTAGAAGGGAGGAACTGCTCGACCAACTCTTGTTATAAGGAATTCGATTACAGGTATGTATTTTTTGGCCATTTGTGATTCTTCTCTGGTTATGAAATGATTACTGGCTCAGGTGTATGGGTTTTTGTTTTCCTAAGTGCTGCAACTGTGTGAAATTTGGGTTCTTGGATTGAAGAGTGGATGGTTATTCCTGTAAATTTTTTGAGTTCGTCAAGGTTAATTGTCTCACTAGGTGATAGCTCTTTGTTATCATTGTTGTTTGGTTGGAGGGTTTTTATTTAGTCTTGGGCGGATAGCTATCTCCATGCACTGTCACTAAATCCGGTCTCTGTCTTTCATGGGTTTAATGGTTGGAGGTTTTCTGTGTCAGTATGTTTTGTTCACTTTGGCATTGGTTGATTACACCACTAGGGGTCACGAAATGAGGTTCCTGTTCTTCCTCGAACCTATCTTCACCTCTATGTTGTGATTTTTGACCGAAGAGCACGAGGGTTATACCCTACGTGCGTTAAATAATCTTTGTCAGGCCAGACTAGAGCCCTACCTTTTAGTTATGGCACCTGTAATGGATTTGTGCCTGACCACGAATGAGTCGTGGTTCATCCTGTATGTACCGTGGCCTTGGAGGTTTTTCCATTACAAAGAGTGGATCTGCTCTTCCCGTGTTGACTACAAAACAACCTTGGCCCTCCCGTCTAGAAATTTTTTAAGAATACCAGCTTGGCCTATTATTTTATGACTCATTTTTTTATTGGATGGTTGTATACTTGTTGACGATTTTGAGAACGAGCTCGCCTAGTTGGTCGTATGACAGTCGTGTTGGTTGGTATATAGTCATTGGCTCGGTTATAATAGTGGTAATCCCTACATTACCAGTTGCACTTTCAAAGCACATAATTACTCTCTTCATTTCGATAGCTTAGTGTTGTTAATGGAAAGGGCCTCTTCCCCTATTCGATTGGATGCATGGGTATGTGTCATTTCTACAGCTTGTTTGGTTGTTGAGTTTTAAGACAGTGACGAGTTGTTTGGTAGATACACAGTCACTAGTTTTTGCACTGATGATTATTTGAATGTTTAGCTAGCAATAGTGAAAATTCTTTACGTTGCTCATGTCGCGTTGTGTGTTTGCAAAATAAATAATGGTCGTGGTAACTGTGGCTTTCTCTTGGGGCCAAACGATTATTGAACCAGATGAATTTGGGAACTATATCCTTACGATTGTTTCATTGTTTAAGCCTGAAATTGCACAACATAATTGATCACAGTTGGGCTAAATTAAAGTAATATTGTGTTGGGTTGATGACCCAACAACGAATTGAGTTGTTGTCGTGACTGTGTGTTTGGCTTGGTAAAACGGAAATATTGCATCATGTTTTATGGGTGGCTCCACATTGTGTATAGTATGGATAGATTGGGTTTTCACAGAGTTTTAGTCATGTTTATCGATCGTTTGTTATGAAGGACATGTTGTCAAGGTTTTTTCATGTCGGTTAGACGACCCAACTTTTTAAGCCATATTGAATTGTTTTTTTTACAGTGGCAGAATTACAGTGCCTGGGAAAGTTACCCTATGCATAGCTTGTGTCTAAACGGTAGTTGTTGGTTGTATATTTGAATATCAATGTGGGTTGCAGTTTGATCTTGGTCCTTTGATTTATGCCTATATATATGTTAACAAATATAATTTCTTTTTGATGGGATCTATTGCAGTAATAGTGACTTCATTATTATTTTGAAAGAATGAATTTTGTGTATAATTGTGGATTGAAGAAACACATGGGCAGTGGTTGTTTTTTATGGTTAATAGAGTGGGATGGCTATTGTTTGGAAATTGTTATAAGGTGCAAATAAGGGAACAAAATCCTTCTTACAGATTGTATAGGATTCCTATTGTTTTGTGATGACACTGTGTTGGATATCTGATTATGAACAATGAACTTGTTAAATGCACATAAATTATTATTTAGTCAAGTGATTGATGCATCGCCTTTCGTAGAATGTTTTATGGATCACTTAATTAATTCTGTGAATAGTAATCATCCTTCTTCCCTTCCATTATTTCACTTTCCTCTAATTACAAACCCTGTCACCTCCCCTATTCATTTTTCACTCCCTGTTCTGAGATTGATTACAGTCCAGAGAATTTATTTGTTAAAATGGATGAAAGTGGCAGTGTCTTGTGTGGATTGCAATGAGGTTTTATTGGTTTTCTTTACAGTTGATTGTTGTTGTCATCGATCAATGACCATATCTTCTCACCTTTCATTATATCATATTTTCTCTCAATACAAACCCCTCACATATCCCAGAACCCTTTTTCACCCCCCTGCTCGTGGATTAACAGTAAAACAGTTTGTATGGATTGGATTGCATAATTATGATACGTTCTGATCCAAATCTATTTCATATTTTTAAGAGTTGTCATGTATGTATTTTTAAAAGACTATTTCTTAATTGATCACACATGCAGGATGAGTTTTTTAGTTGAGGAAGCCATGGCCGAGGAAAAAGAGGTAGAGGTAACTGGAACAGAGGCCCAAGAAGGCCCAGGTTCTCCATACACTTTGACGTTGATTCAAAAGAGCTTGGCCAATTGTTTTATGTCAGATTATTTAATTGGATTACGCAGGGAATAGTCCAACCTAAGCCTGAAAGGCCTCCTTTCCAAGCCTTGCAAGCCCCCGATATCTTGTTCCTCCTCATGTCTCCTTACAACCTAAGGTCCCTGAAAATGATGGATGGTAGGAGATTGTCCCCCCAACAGTCTCCCAACATCATGGCTGGCCCAAATTGTCTTTTCCTACTCCTCTACCTTTGAACCCCATTGTCCAATCTACCCCTAACCACTCGCCAGTGTAATCCTCCCATGCTAGAAGAGATTGAAGACTGAAGCCTGCCATGCACTTGATAAAGGAAAATCCATTACTGCCCCTTCCTCACCCTCCAATGAATCTGACAAATCAGTGTCTTCCTGGATGCATTTGAGGGACGAATATTCCCACGTGATCAGCGAGATTAGGCCTAAGCGCTCTGCACAACCAAAGGAAAATTCATGAAAATCAAGAGGTGACAAAAACAATCAAGGAAGTGTTGTATTACAGACTGGGAAATATGGCTTTTGAGTTTTTATTATATCTAGTGTTTTATGACAATTGACTTCAAGGATTTTTTTGGACAGCATGTTTATTTTGGAGATATGAGTATTATTTTTGAAATAATTCAAAATTCATGAGTTTAAATTACCAAAAGTGAATATGTTGATGGGAGACACAAGGATGTGTGTTTTTCTTAACTAATGGTTTTGTTATGATTGTTATGATTGATGTGAACTAAAGGGAGTCACAAGGGGTCCCACCTACTAGTTATTATTTATTTATGACCCTTATTATAATTATTACTTTTCCCCCTAACTAAAGTTAGTTGAGTCTTTTAATTAAATTAACTAATGAATTGGTTAAACTTCTTCAACCAATTATAATTTTTTAAAAGCAAAAAGGAAGGGAGGAACATGAGGAGGATAGAAGCATAAGCATGCTAAGGTTTGCTCTTTGAGTTTATGTTGATATAGTTCAATTTTCATTCATTCATATATTCATCACACCCTAATTCTCTTTTATGATAGCAGGGTCTTATTGTAGACAACAATATTCAGGGTTGAATCAAATCATTCAAACACTTGTTCTTCAGAGGTGTTGATCTATCTTTGATAGTCTGTGTAGACTTGTCTGTTTGTGAATTAATTTTCATGACTAATAAAGGCTATTGTGTAGAGTCGAGTGGGCAATAATTTGTGGCAAGATGATCCAACTTTTAGAGTTCAGTTTTGGTTTTTTGTCATAGGTCCTTTTGTATGTTCCATCAAGGATGTCTAAGTTTGACTTTGGTCCAAGATTTTTGTATGAGATTTTGTAAAGAAAATGATTCTTTGGTGAATTGGAATGAAATAAAGGATTGCTTTATGTATCATTTGTCTTGATTATCATCTTGGCATCTTTACTTCTGTTCTTACACTTATTTCAACAACTATTATATTCCAAAAATTACATAAAAAGTGAATTTCCAGCAAGCTTTTTGTTGATAAAAGACTAGCCTAAGAATTCGTAATTTATACTTGTGAGTTAGGATGTTATTTTTTGTTGGCTATAAACATAGGGTGGTATTCCCATCTACTTTGCTTTAGCCAAGTAAATTCTAAAAATGCTTGGGTAAGATCATTTCATATCTTTTCCTCAACATTTATTTGGCGATCATACTGGGGAGATCTTCGATATCTCTCCGGTTAATTTTTATATTCGATTTTCATCGATACATCTTTATTTTCTAAATTTGATTCTTTGACTGTTTTTCTATTGATGATTGTTCCTATTGCAAGGCAGCCCAATATCGAGCCTAGTGTTCAAGACCAGACCAACATTGCTTTGAACTTTTTTAACACCATTCTAGACACTGCCAATACCTGTGTCGAACTTAACCATTATTGGGTAGCAATTGAATGAGATATCAATGCTCAAGAATAGTTGGAGGCTAGACGTAGACAACCTAGAAATCAACAGTAAACTTTTGTTTCTTCAAGTCTTGGCCTTTCTTTCATGTCCTTAGACTCTCGTGCTTCTAGAAGAAGAAGATGCTTGTCACCTGAAATCAATCCTATTGTTGAAATAGGAAGAAGAAATGTTTTGTTATCTTCCCAACAAACTGATTTAAGGAGAACTTTATTTGATTCATCCATATTTTCTTTCTTTCCCTCATCTATCATCCATAAGATGGCATCTAGTGGTAGCTCTGGTGGCACTAGAAGTGCTTCATATTCCCAATATTCATCTTCATCGGTGATTGGTAGCTTGTACAACCACCATATCCCTGTCCAATCTACTACAAACCCCACCAAAGTTATTAAAAAGTATGGGCTTTTTCAGTTCGAAGAGGATGCCACAACCACACCGTGGAATGTGTCCTATCCTCTTAACCTAGCACCTGTTACTCGCCCACTTCTGAAGTTTAAAGAGAATTTGCCTAAGTTTTCAGGAAATAACACTGTCAGTACTAATGAACACCTAGTGGATTTTTCTAATGCTTGTCATAACATAGGGGCCAACGACAATGACACCTCCATGCGCTTGTTTGTCAATTCCTTGGAAGGGAAGGTTGCGGCCGATTTCTTTGACCTTCCTCCTAAGATCCTGTCTACTTGGGAGGAGTTAATCTATTGGTTTCCGATCCACTTATGGGAAATCCAAAATCCCTGCTGAGAAGTTGAGGGAATATAATAATGTCACTTATAAAGATGGTGAGACCATCAAATATTTCAACTTGTGTTTCACCAAGTTGTACAATCAGATCCCCGAACTTATCCTCCCTCATAACCAAGTCGCCTTCATGCATTACTAAAATGCATTGCCTTCTCCCTATCGTCATAGGCTTGAGGAAAAAGCCATTGATAATCTCGGTTCTGCTCTGCATACTTGCTCAGAGTATGAAGAACATCTTGAAATAACTGGTCTTCCCTAGGGAGAATCAGTTAGACATATAGACATGTCCGCTCTCTTACAGCTAGTACAAGAGATCAAAAAATGTATGATAGCATTCAAGTGGAAGGGTACTGTCTCCCTTCTCACCCCTGGAGCTTCATACTCTTCCGCACCCCCTTTTAGAAATCCAGTTGAAAAATAATTTTCAGCCTAAAGTTATCCTGCCTCGGAGTTGGTGTAAATTTTGCGAGGAACACCACAAAGAAACCACATGTGAGGAAAAAAAGAGTGTCAGAGATAAGATATTTGGTAAGAGACCATAAGCTACGATCGTTGTCCTAGACTTTGCAGAGCTAGAGGATGTCATGGTTATTAACACTAGGAACAAAGAATATGCTCCCAAGGGTAAATTTGATCCTCCATGCAGTTCTTCTAACCCGAGCTCGTCCTCAACCGCTGTTGTGCCCCAGGTTCCTAAAGTTACTGAAAGTCAAGGAATCACTTCCCCTCTTACCTCTTCCAAATACAATATCTTGAATCAATTGGCCAACATCAAAGCAAATGCAACCCTCCTAGACATGGTTGTCATCCCTAAACAATAAATGCATCTGAAACAATTCATGGAACGAAAAGCTTCCATTGTATCCAATCTTTCTGAAGAGGTAGATGAAGAGGATTCTTCTGTAAATAAAGTAGGTGTACATAAATTTAGATACCCTGTAAAAAAAAACCCTTTTTTATATTTCTGTAAAGATCATGGATAAGATTGCCCATTGTTTCCTCATTAATGGTGGTTCAGACCCAAGTGTCATGTTGAAGATTATTATGGAAGAGCTAGGCTTGTCATGTACAAACAAAAATTCCAGAAGCATGCTCTCCTATAATAGTCTACAACAAACAACCATAGGCGATATTAAAGATGTAACCTTGGTTTTATGTGCTCATCCTGAGATAAGGACAATCGTCAACATTCAAGTGATTGATATGCCTGTGAGAAATTATTCAATTATCTTGGGGAGAGATTAGCAATCCCTAACAGGCGGATACCTCTCACTCGACGTGACAAATTTATTCGTTCCTCGGAATGGTAAGAATATTATATTCCTTAGAGAAGGAAGAATTTCACCCTACATAGAGAGTGTTCTGAAATCTAGCGTAAACTATATCGAAGAAGACATAGGAGTGTATTCCATATTTGCTGAAGAGGATAATATTCCTCTGGAAGGAATTGATTCAGACGATGAATTATGGCATATGCACTTTGATGGTTCACACTCTAACGAAGGTAATGAGGCTGGTATTATCTTGGTTTCCCTTGCAGGAAAAAATCATAATCTATCATACAGTTTGGAGATTCATTGTTCAAACAATGTCTTTGAATTAGCAGATTTAATGTTAGGCATTGAGAACGCCCTTAATCTTGGTTGTGGTCACCTTTCAGTTTTCAGAAATTCCAAGCTTGTTGTGAACTTGATACGTAAGAATTGCTCTCCTAGCAACAAGCTAATGGAACAGTACTCCCAAACTGTTTGGGCACTTGTCTCGAACCTTCTATCTTTCAACATCACTCATGTGAAGAGGGAGTTGAATTCAATGGCTGATTGGTTAACTGTCTTTGCAACCTCTCCTAATTAGCAACTTCTGCCCCACAAGCATGATTTTGATTTTCGATCTCTAGATCGTTCATATATTCCTGACCATGTAGGATCTTGGAAGGCCCTCCTTGATGATGAGAGCATTTGTGCTATCATCCAAGATGAACCTCTTAAGCCCGGGGAAATTATATCCACAGAAAATAATAGGATTCTTGATGGCTTGAATCCTCTTGAGAGTTTGATTTCATTGAGTGTTAGAGGTGATAAAGAAAAATAGAAGGAAGAGGAGTTACAAAAAAAGGTGGTTAAAACCATCTACATGAACATTAGGATACCTAGATCTTCAACAAACATTAAAATAAATGTCCAGGGTTCTGATAAAGAAAAGATGAGGTATGTCGAGTTACTTGGTGGATTTCAAAATATTTTTTCTTGGTTAAATAAAGATCTTTGTGGTTTTGATCCAGGTCTTATTCATCATACTATGAAATCAACTAAGAAAAAACCAGGATTGGTTAAATCTGCACTGAAATCAACCTTTCGAAGGGAGTTGAGAGATTTCTTAAGGACTGGAATGTTTTTTTCAGTCCACCTTGAATGGGTTTCAAATTGGGAGCCCACTTCGAACACCACTAATAGTATTAGAACCGGCATAAGTCTTCGAACTTTCAGGCAATCAATTATGAGGAACCCTTTCCCTCCTCTCAGTATGGAAATATTTTTGCAACAGGTTGTAGAGTCACAGTTGGGTCCCTTACTTGACAGGTTGTTTGGTTACAATAAAATCAAGGTACAAGGGGAAAATATTCACCAAACCACTTTTATTACTAATTGCGATACTATGTCTTACAACTTCCTACCTTCTGGATTATTCGATGAAAGTACCACCCTTAAAAGGCCTATACACACAACTTTCGACGAATTGGTCAGTCTCCATGCTTATCTTGATGATTTAATCATGTGCGTCAAAGGGTTGATAATCACACCAAATTTTCAAGTGTTGGGTCACTTCCAAATTACTTTTGTCTTGGACACTAACTCATACATCTTAAGAGAATTACAGAGACAATGGTTCTCCTACAACACTAACAATCCTCGCTTGAAGTATTGCGAGGGACCATCGTGAAAGGTTCTAATGCTGATTAGATTTTTGTATACTAGTAGCCTAGTTCTGATTTCAAATTTTGAGATTCTTTTCTCTGCTTCAAAGTACTTTGATTTCTTCTTTCTAAGTTAAGTTTTTTTTTTTTTCCTACTATTCTTCAATTCTGTCTTTTATTGCTATTGTTTTTGTTCTGCATTTTACTTCTATCGCGATTTGGTTTCTTCTTATCTTTTAATCAATTTGGTCAAATAGGACGTTGGATCAATTTTTCCATAATGGCACTCCTGCAAAGCATTGTTAGTTAATAACAATCAAGCTTACATAGATGTTATGATGCTCCTCTGAAGGACCCTTGAAATTGTTACATTTTTCCGTTGTTGTCCTGTAAAGAGTTGGCTATCTCTTGCTTCTTCTTGCCATTTCTTCACCCATCGATATTTTAAGATCAAGTTTAAAACGTTTTCCTCCTAAAAGTTAGAGAGAAAACTATAGTCAAATGATTATGCATACAATGGTAAAACCCCTCATACTTAACAATTTTCATGAATTTTTCCCAAATTCCCGATCATCTTTCCATTAAAACTGCTCACTTCCCCCTGTTGCGTAATCATCCAAGTTATGTCTTCTTGACCTATTGTTTTGGTCCACGAAACCATGAGTCCTGAGTTCTAAATCTGTTAAAAACAAATTTCCCTGTGGAGTCGCCAGTTTGTTGACGATTGAAAACGTCAACGACATTTTGTCCGCAAAGTGTTGCTAAAGACTATTATTATAAAAACTAAATAATACTAGTAGGTGGGACCCCCTTGAAATGTTGGAGATTTTTGATGTTGAGATGATGTGTGACACAACTCACATGGTTGATGAAGATCTTGTTGTTATTGGTTATGAATTGAGCTTATGAAAGGTTGATTCCTTATGTTACTACAACCTATGTTATTCATTAATGTCATTGTTGTATGTTCTTATCACACATACATAACAAACATGTTGGTAAAATTACATGAAGGGAAGTTTTGATAGAGGCAAAATACTAGAAAAAATGCAGGGGAAGGGGACCTAGTTCTGCAATATCACATGTGAATAACTTAAAGGAAATGAGAAGCAATTGCAAGGGGAAGATTTAAAAGCTATC
Organism: Picea engelmannii; assembly: GCA_009831015.1. Lineage (NCBI taxonomy): Eukaryota > Viridiplantae > Streptophyta > Pinopsida > Pinales > Pinaceae > Picea > Picea engelmannii. The sequence goes on along the minus strand of ML780703.1, from coordinate 771,873 downwards.
CTAACTATACTACATGCATGAAAATGCTTGATGATTATTGTTAAGCCCTAGCTAGAAAGTAAATGGTTATGAAATTGTGATTGAATTACATGTTTAATATGCATGTGGTGTGAAATGTTGGTGGCACACTTGGCAAGGTGATAGTACTAATGGTCATGCAATGGTTAATTGAATTATGTGGTCGATCCACATATGGTCTATTTGGATAGATTTCACGTCGACGGCTCATTTGACAAGGTGGTGAACGTTAATGGTTATGTGATTTTGTTTGAGTTATATATTAAGAAATTGTATATATGATATGGAAAGCGCCTTTGGCAAGTAACCTATGTAGATTCCAACACAGAGTTAAATTAGTGGCGTTAATTGGAAGATGGTTGTCATGTACTGATGCGTAAATTAATTGTGGGTGAAGGCGATGTGAATTTACTGCATGCCACCTTTACCCCTCATGTTCATCGCCACCCTAATCAGGCTATTGTTTGATCTTGCTGATGTGGTTATGATCCGAAATTTTAGTAGGGAGGAATCGCTCGACCAACTCTCGTTTTAAGGAATTCGATTACAGGTATGTCTTTTTTGGCCATTCATGATTATGCTCTGGTTATGAAATGATAACTGGCTCAGGTGTATGGGTTTGTGTTTTCCTAAGTGCTGCAACTGTGTGAAATTTGGTTTCTTGGATTGAAGAGTGGATGGTTATTCTTGTAAAAAATTTGAGTTCGTCAAGGTTATTGGTCTCCCTAGGTGATAGTTCTTTGTTATCACTGTTGTTTGGTTGGAGGGTTTTTATTTAGTCTTGGGCAGATAGCTATCTCCATGCACTGTCGCTAAATCCAGTCTCTAGCTTTCATGGGTTTAATGGTCGGAGGTTTTCTACGTCAGTATGTTTTGCTCACTTCACCATTGGTTTATTACAACACCAGTGGTCACGAAATGAGATTCTTGTTCTTCCTCGGCCCTGTCTTCACCTCTGTGCTATTATTTTTTACCGAAGAGCATGAGGGTTATACCCTACGTGTGTTAAATAACCTTTGGCAGGCCAGACTAGAGCCCTACCTTTCAGTTATGGCCCCTGTAATGGATTTGTTCCCGACCACAAATGAGTCGTGGTTCATCCTATATGCACATTGGCCTTGGAGGTTTTTCCATTACAAAAAGTGGCTCTGGTCTTCCCGTGTTGACTACGGAACAACCTTGGCCCTCCCGTCTAGAAATTGTTTAAGAAGACCAGCCTGGCCTGTTGTTTTACGACTCATTTTTTGATTGGATGGTTGTATAATTGTCGACGATTTTGAGAATGGGCTCACCCAGTTGGTTGTATGACAGTCATGTTGGTTGGTATATAGTCACTGGCTCGGTTATAATAGTGGTCAACCCTACATTACTAGTTTCACTTTCAAAGCACACAATTAATTTCCTTATTTCGATAAATCAATGTTGTTAATGGAAAGGGCCTCTACCCCGATTTGATTGGATGCGTGGGTATGCGTCATTTCTACAACTTGTTAGGTTGTTGAGTTTTAAGATAGTGACAAGTTGTTTGGTAGATACACAATCACTCGTTTTTGCACTGATGATTATTTGAATGTTTAGCTAGCATTGGTGAAAATGCTTGACATTGCTCATGTCGTGTTGTGTGTTTGTAAAATAAATAATGGTCGTGGTAACTGTGGTTTCCTCTTAGGGCCGAACGATTATTGAACCGGATGACTTTGGGAACTATATCCTTATGATTGTTTGATTGTTTAAGCCTGAAATTGCACAACATAATTGATCAAAGTTGGGATAAATCGAAGTAATACTGTGGTGGGTTGATGACCCAACAATGAATTGAGTTGTTGTCGTGATTGTGTGTTTGGTTTGGTAAAATGGAAATATTGCATCGTGTTTTTTGGGTGGCTCCGCACTGTGTATAGTATGAATAGCTTGGGTTTTCACAGAGTTTTAGTCATATTTATCGATCATTTGTTATGAAGGACATGTTGTCGATGCTTTGTCATGTCGGTTAGATGACCCAACTCTCTAAGCCATACTGGATTTTTTTTTTTACAGTGGCATAATTACATTGCCTGGGCAAGTTACCATGTACATAGCCTGTGTCTAAATGGTGGTTGTTGGTTGTATATTTGAATATCAATACGGGTTGCAGTTTGATCTTGTTTCTTTGGTTTCTACCTATATATATGTTAACAAATATCATCGCTTTTTGATGGGATCTATTGTAGTAATAGCGACTTCATTATTATTTTGAAAACATGACTTTTGAGTATAGTTTTGGATTGAAGAAACACATGGGCAGTGGTTTTTTTTGATGGTTAATAGAGTGGGATGGCTACTGTTTGGAAATTGTTATAAGGTGCAAATAAGGGAACAAAATCCTTTTTATATATTGTATAGGATGCTTACTATTTTGTGATGACACTGTGTTGGATATCTGATTATGAACAATGAACTTGTTAAATGCACATAAATTATTATTTAGTCAAGTGATTGATGCATCTCCTTTTGCAGAATGTTTTATGGATCACTGAATTAATTCCATGAATAGTAATCATCTTTTTTCCCTTCCATTATTTCACTTTCCGCTAATTACAAACCCCATCACCCCCCCTATTCAGTTTTCACTCCCTGTTCTGAGATTGATTACAATCAACATAATTTCTTTGTTAAAATGGATGAAAGTGGCAGTGTCGTGTGGATTGCGGTGAGGTTTTATTGGTTTCCTTTACAGTTGATTTTTTTTGTCATCGAGTAGTGACCATGTCTTCTCCCCTTTCATTATATCATATTTTCACTCAATACAAACCCCTCACATATCCAGAACCCTTTTTCACCCCCCTGCTCATGGATTAACAATAAAAAAAATTGTATGGATTGAATTGCATAAGTCTGATACATTCTGAGCCAAATCTATTTCATATTTTTAAGAGTTGTCATGTATGGCTATTTAAAAGACTATTTGTTAATCTATCACGCATGTAGGATGAGTTTTTTCAGTCGAGGAAGCCATGGCCAAGGAAATAGAGGTAGAGGTAACTGGAACCGAGGACCAAGAAGGCCCAAGTTCTCCATATACTTTGACGTTGATTCAGAAGAGTTTGGCCAATTGTTTCATGCTAGATTATTTAATTGGATTGGGTAGGGAATAGTCCAACCTAGGACTGAAAGGCCTCCTTTACAAGCCTTGCAAGCCCCTGATATCCATGTTCCTCCTCATGTCTCCTTACAACCTGAGGTCCCTAAAAATGATGGATGGAAGGAGATTGTCCACCCGACGGTCTCCCAACATCGTGGCTGGTCCAACTTATCTTTGCCTGCTCCTCCGCCTTTGAACCCCATTGTCCAAGATGCCCCTAACCACTCGCCAATGTAATCCTCCCATGCTATTAAGATATTGAAGACTGAATCCCACCATGCACTTGATAAAGGAAAATCCACTACTACTCGTTCCTCACCCTCCAATGGCTCTGACAAATCAGTGTCTTCCTGTATGCATTTGAGGGACGATTGTTCCCACGTGATCAGTGAGATTAGGCCTAAGGGCTCTGCAAAACCAAAGGCAAATTCATGAAAATCAAGAGGTGATAGCAATAATCAAGGAAGGGTTGCATTACAGACTAGGAAATATGGCTTTTGAGTTTTTATTATATCTAGTGTTTTATGACAATTGACTTTAGGGATTTTTTTAGACAACATGTTTATTTTGGATATATGAGTATTATTTTTGAAATAATTTCAAAATTCATGAGTTTAAATTACCAAAAGTGAATATGTTGATGGAAGACCCAAGGAAGCATGTTTTTCTTAACTAATGGTTATGTTATGATTGTTATGATTGATGTGAAATGTTAAGCCCTAATATTGGCTCATTACCACTTAATTGGGGCATATTAGATTAGTAATGTTATTTTATTTATGTCGGCTTTAGGCCATTAGTTGTGATTTAGATTAGTAATGTTATTTTATTTATGTCGGCTTTAGGCC
>ML780703.1:747517-762274 GCA_009831015.1 Picea engelmannii | reverse complement strand
GACATTTTCATTTTGAATCATCTTGTACTTGAACATTTAAGTGGGGTAAAAGGAGGTTGCCCCCTCGAAGAGGCTTATTATCTGAAATTATCTCTTTTCCAAGGCGTTGAGTACTTTTCCTGAGGTTTTTCTATGCTATATTGTTGTTTGGTTCTTAACATGAAATAAAGGGAATCACAAGGGGTCCCACCTACTAGTTATTATTTATTTATGACCCTTATTATAATTATTATTTCCCCCCCTAACTAAAGTTAGTTGAGTCTTTTAATTAACTTAACTAATTAATTTCTTAAACTTCTTCAACCAATTCTAATTTGTTAAAAGCAAAAAGGAAGGGAGGAACAGGAGGAGGATAGAAGCAGAAGCATGCTAAGGTTTTCTCTTTGAGTTTATGTTGAGATAGTTCAGTTTTGATTCATTCATATATTCATCAAAACCTAATTCTCTTTTATGATAGCAAGGTCTTATTGTAGAAAAAAATATTCAGGGTTGAATCAAATCATTCATACACTTGTTCTTCAGAGGTGTTGATCTATCTTTGATATTCTGTGTAGACTTGTCTGTTTGTGAATTAATTTTCATGACTAATAAAGGCTATTGTGCAGAGTTGAGTGGGCAACAATCTGTGGCAAGCTAATCTAGATTTTAGAGTTCAGTTTTGGTTTTCTATCAGAGATCCTTTTGTATGTTCCATCAGGGATGTCTAAGTTTGACTTTGGTCCAAGATTTATGTATGAGATTTTGTAAAGAAAATGACTCTTTGGTGAATTGGAATGAAATAAAGGATTTATTTATCTCTCATCTGTCTTGATTATCATCTTGGCGTATTTACTTATGTTCTTACACTTATTTCAGAAACTGCCATATTCAGAAAATTACATAAAAAAGTGAATTTCCAGCAATCTTTTTGTTGATAAAAGACTAGCCTAAGCACTCGTAATTTATACTTGTGAGTTAGGATGTTATTTTTTGTTGGCTATAAACATATGGTGATATTCTCGTCTACTATTATTTGGGTAAGATAATTTCATATCTTTTCCTCAAAAAGTACATAATGTTCTTCAGTGTGTTTTATGAAATTCATCCAGGTGTCACTTCTTGGAACCTCTCAGAAAAGGAGTTATAGAAAAAATGGCATACCTTGTTGAATTCTGACTTATTCTAGAGAGCGAACTTGTAGAGTGTGCCCCGCACGGAATATTTGTTGTATGGATCTGAAAATTTTACACAGAATAATAAATATTGTAATCTAACCAACACATTTGGTCTTACTAAATTTGGATCTGTTATGAATAAGATATGAATTTTTTACCTGAAACACCTATTTTAGACTAGTTTCAGGACTAGCCATAAACCCTATTTTCCACGGAGTGTAACTTCAAAAATACAACGACGCACAAGCTAAAATTTTCACCATAGCTACTTGGATATGTTTCCTCAATGGCCTCCTAATTTCACAATCTAAATCATTCTAGAAAAAAAGTTATTGCGAAAATGGTGAGATGACCTATAAATGACATACCTTAGAAAGCATCATCAAAAGAATTTGTCCTCCCTTGAATTTCGGCCTTCTTTACTTCACCTTCCATCTGAAATTTGGCTTAGATATCCTTTGGTTACCTCAATCACCTGTATATATTCAATATGCTAAAGCGTGATTAAAATGAGAGAGCCTTGCCTCTTATTTATACTCTCCAAGTAGCTTCTTTAGAAGCATCTTCTAGGCCCCTTTGTCCACATAGTCACCTATGTCCAACTTTGCCCAATTTGCCACTTGTCCATGTATCCAATAGCCTCATTTTAGGGTTAACCTTCTTATAACCACTTTCCATAATTAGAAAGTTCTCTATTTACTTTATTATTTAAATAATCCTCCTTGACTTTGCCACTTCACTTTATTATTTAAATAATCCTCTTTGATTTTGTCACTTCACTTTATTTTTTAAATAATACTCTTTGACTTTGTCACTTCACTTTATTAATTAAATAATCCTCTTTGACTTTGCCACTTCACTTTATTATTTAAATAATTTATTCTTTGCAAGCACTTTGACTTCTTTGACCTTTTGGGGTTTCAATCCAATTATATGAGGGTCCTTCAACTTCGTAAGGCCATAACTCTCAAACTGTGAGGAGTTATGTGACGTTCCACATACCACCGGAAATGGCATGACATGTACTATCCATATAGAATAGTCTTACTTACAAACATATCAAAACACATACCATTATACATCAAACAAACTTGGGTCCATTACCCAAACCTTTGTGCTACCAGAATTCACTACTAGACTTTCTTCAAGGGTTGACATCAATGAAAACCAACCTAATTAATAAACAATAGGTTTCCCTATGTATTAGCCTAGTGGGTTCCATAACTCCATTAGAGCATCCAAGTGTTTTTGAATCCCTAGAAGGGAAGTGGGACAACATAAGGATTGTGGAGTAATGAAGGGATGCACTTCCTTAGGTGGGACAAGCTATGGGGAATAAGAGGTTGTGAGGGGGAACTACTATTAGAGTTGGTGTTATTGGACTTGTCCTATTTTCTTAAGTGTCGTATGACCTAATTAGTGGGACTGGTGAGAGTATCTTTTGCTTGGTGGAGTCATAGCCCTAGCTCAAGGGTGACATGTTATTAAGAGCGAATGAACGATATATTCTATGGATAGGAGGAATGTCTAAGGTATACAACCAATTGGTGATTTTCATTAAAAGATAAGTTTTATTTTATGTGTTTATTATGCTTACTGTGTAATTAATTATGTTAAATATGTTATGATATAACTGTTATATATATATGCATGGAATATATGTTGTTAGGACTGCATAATTGTGTTCATATGAAGGGAATCTTATATAATAAATGGTATCAGAGAACTAATGGGATGAATTGGAGAAAAATTGACAATAAATTTGTGACCGAAGTCATTTTTTTAGTAACATATTCCCAGATGTGAGTCCGAGTTGTGTTATAGTGTGGTATCAGAGCTAAGAATTTATGGGAAAATTGTGAAATTTTTCTAGTGCCCCGCCATCTTAATAGGCACCGGGGTGGTTGTGTATATTAAGAAACTAAGTAGAGGATTTGGTAGTTCCCATTCATGGGAGAATTGGAAGTGGAATTTGATCCAAAATGAATGACCTCTAGAGTAGACACAAATTGTTGTGTGGGAAAAGAGTTTCTCAATAAAATTGGTTGTGAAGAGGAAGGTGGGGTGGATTGACTATTATCTTGTTTGGTGGCCTTAGCTTCTTCCCACATATGACACATATCAGGTAATGAAATACACTCATGGGTATAATGTATGTAGACACCACAACTAGCACCAAGTTTCTTGGTACAAAGGTTTGAATTCTTCCCATATCTTGGTTAGGGATTATTACCTTGGCCTTGGGTTGCGGAAGGTTGGTTTCCCCCAAATTGGTATTAAGTATTTGGTTATGATTCCTCAGGTTCCACTCATTTTAGTTATTATATTTTCCCTTTCCCTTTTTCTTATTTTTATTGTGATTGGGGACATTTTTTTTCACATACACTTGCCCTTATGGAAAGGGAGTAGCCTAACCACTACAGGCTTGGGGGACCATTGTTGGAGGAACCATGAAAACTGGTGGAGGGTCAGGGAAAGGAAAACATGGATTCATATTAGACCCACCAAAAGATGATTTATTACAAGTAGGCCCATGAACATGTGGATGTGCATGAGGTGCATAATAAGAAGTATTGGTGCCCACTTGATATGAGGAGTGAGATGAATCATGAGGAGAAGTAGGATATCCACAAGACGGGTTAACCCATCCATAAGGGTAACCATATCCAATAGATCCAAGGGGATTAGGGTGTGGATAGGTATGAGACATAGAACCTATAATGCCATTGGCCGCATGGGGGTGCCCCTGGTGTTGACAAGTCACCTGAGTGAGACCAAGGGGCATCATGAAATATGTATATAGATACCATAATTGAGAATAAATAAGATCATACTTTTGTTCCTTTTGGATGGTTTCTTCCTCATTTCTAGGCATAGTTATGGCTACATCATTGGAAATGGGAGGAAGGAGGGATTTTAGGAACTAGTCCATGAGGAATTGATCATTGATATCGACTTTGCACAAGTCAAGTCTACTACAACACTCATGGATGTCATCCAAGATGTGAGTGGTTGTGGTTTGATAGAAATTGTTCAATATTTCTATCCCTATGTCATGGTGGATTGGAAGTGGGAAGAAGGTGAGGAAAGCCTTGGTGATGGACTCAAAGGTTCTATGGGTATTTCCAAGTTGGTCTATGTACCATTTGGAAGCAACACCCATCAAAGTGCATTTGAAATGTCTCAACCAAATCGAATCCTCTATTAATTAGAATAATACCAAAGGTGGAAGGACATGATGTGGTTGGAGGGATCCTCTTTGGGATTACCCTCAAACTTTGGGATGTTATAGGGAAGCTTATTGTCATATTGGGGCAATTGGAATCATGTTTGATAGGATCATTGATTAACTATTAGGATATTTAGACACTTAGGAGTTAGTTAAGATCAACTTGGTTAAATGTGTCACTAGGTTAAAGTGTGTTTCTTTAGTATGCATGTTAGAAAAACATGATCACAGAGAAATAAAATAAAACAATTGCGGAAATAAAACACAGACGATACACAATACGATAAAGAAATGGATATATGTGGTTCACCCAGTGTGGGCTATGTCCACCAGGGAAATTTCCAGGTCCTTCCTTTATTATTATCTAACAAATGAAGGGATACAACCTACAACATACCCATTAGAACTTCCTCTTCTTTTTCTCATAGTCTCCTCTCTCATAATACAATATTCACTCACATACATAGCTGAAATACAATTCCCTCATAAAAGAGTGTTTCCTTCTGGGGAAAAAAACTCTAACATAACTTCTACCATTATATCTGCAACCTTTTAATGAATGGTCCAGATTGACTATGAAATTACAATATTTTACAAGGCAATTTTCCCCAAAAATTTTCAACCCCCACCAGGGGGGGCTCCAAAATTTCTCGTCATCCCCCCTTGGTGAGAGATTTGGGGGGGGGGGGACCCCCACATCCCCCCCTTCAGGTAATGGGGTCCAAACTTAGGTTAAACATGACCTATGAATCAGGAAGATAATTAGGCTCCACAACCAACAATGCATTTGTAATCTGAGGATCACAATATGTTCTCAACATAGAGTGATTCAATGGCTCATATTCTCTTTAATATTAATGCTTACATTAATACATGGATTAACACCCTATTGTTCCATGATATCTATTTAAATAGCATGGAGGGTCATTTGTTGATGATTGATTGTGAGAAACTCTCTTATAATATTTTTATTTAGTTGGTAAAAACATGGGTTTTACCATGTAAAAACTTGTTTCCACTTGTACTACTCCTGAAATTGATTCTACTTCATCATTTATTTGGTAGCCTCTTATATTTGATTCATATTGGTCTTGATATTTCCTTTTTTTGGTCTTGTTGCCCGATATATGCAAATAATCCATGAAAGCAATTGGAAAGTAACTAAAATGATAATTCAATATGTCTAGGGTACAATTCAGTTTGGGATACATTACAATTCACAAGGGCTCCTCTATTGGTTGGTTTCACTGATTTGGATTGGGAACACAACCCTGATGATCAAAATTCTACTATAGGTTATGTTTTCATCCTTGGCTCTGGACCTTCCACTTGGAATTGTAAGAAACAATAGGTTATTGCTCTTTATTTAGTAGAATTCGAGTATCAAGAAATGATTAATGCAAGTCAATAAGCCTTATGGCTTCAAGAGATCCTTTCATAGTTTGGATTATAGTAACAACATTTGACCACCCTCTGGTGTGACAATCAGAGTGCCATCAAGATTGCCAAAGATCCAGTTCAACATCAACGCAACAAATACATCGAGCTATACATGCACTTAATTATAAATCTCATTCATGATCGAGTTATTAAAGTGTTATTTTTCCCTACAAAATATCATGTTGCAAACATTTTCACAAAGTCTCTTAAAGAAGCGAAGTTTTCCAAACTTTGGTCTATGTTAAGATTTCATGAAGTTGTCATTAAAGTGGGATAGGCTCTAATTCCTCCTTCCTTCTCCTAGTATTGTTTCACCTTTGTAAATCCTTCAATCTTATCCCAGGTTGTTCTTAAGGGGGGATTTTAGGATATTTAGACACTTAGGAATTAGTTAGGATCAACTTGGTCTAAAGTGTCATTATGTTAAAGTGTGTTTCTTTAGTATGCATTAGTATGCATTTGTAATTTGACGGTCGTGAAATGTTCTCGACATAGAGTGATCTGGAGGCTAATATTCTCCTTGATCTTAATAACTACATTGATCAGTGGCTTAACACCCAATTGGTCCATGATATCTATTTAAATATCATGGAGGGTCATTTGTTGATGATCGATTGTGAGAAAATCTCTTGTAATGTTTTTCTTTTTCATTAATAAATTGCCTCAAGTGGCCATGTTGACTAGGTTTGTGATGTTTCCCCATAGGGGTTTTTCCACATAAAAACATCAGTGTATTGATATTTGATATGGTTTTTTGAGTGGTTATTGAAGGGATTCTTCATCTATTGGACTACCTATGTTTTTGAACATTAACCTGGTCAAATTAGGGAGATTTAAATCTCCCATGAAAGGCATAAAAGGTTGGTTGGAATTAGCTCATGCATTTGTTCCAGCCATGGTGGAACTTGGGTTGGATGAGTATGAACTATAGGAATAAGAAACAATGCTAAAACTAGAATAAATAACACCCTTCTATGGGGAGGAGGATGAATATCTGAAAGAATAAGAATTTCCTAAATATGAAGAAATAAAACCCGAAGGTGGGCTATGGGAGAGGATCCCTGACTTGTCGAGTAGGGGAGATAATGCATCCAGAAAAGAAAAAAGGAAAAATGCCTCATAGCCTAAGAGACAACCTCCTAAGAGGGGTTATGGCTGTTGTGGTGGGAAATCCCCCTACGGACTAGCAAATAGGGTTATATTATGCATGCAGATATGACGAAAAGAAACCTACTTTCTACCTTCATCCCAGACTTAATACCCATTTCTTTTCAGCAAATACATGGTTAGACCAACATACATTGTTCCGAATGTTTGATGTCGATCCTTCTTCATGCTTGATCGCTTGTTAGCAGCTCTCCTCCCAAGGTTGACCTGGATACAAAACAAACAACAAACTACACATGCATTTTACCTACAGACTAATGGGTTAGAGATTCAAACATATATCTACTAAACTATGAAGAATTCATATAGTGGGATGGGAAAAGAATTCCTTTATTATTAACTTTAATGAATCAACTTACAATGTTGAGACCGACCACCGCTTTGCGAATCCTGATCTTGGGCTCCTCTTCAAATGTCCTCCAACTTCTTTGCTTTGTATCTCTTCTTGCATAAGGATGGATAAAGGGTTGGGACAATGGGAATGTGCAATTGGGTAGAGTTTCTTTACTCTTATTCTCCTCCTCCAAATGGGACCCCTAACCCTTCTTTTATAGGCTAGAAGAAGCTAGGTATTTGGATGAAACCTCGGCCATGTATGGCCGAGAGTTTCAATTAACTCACCCAAAGTTGTGTGTTCCGTTGGCAACTTTCCTTTTTTCATGCTTTTGTCAGTCCACGTGGGTTGTTTTAGGTCAAATAGTGTCTGCACATGTGCATTAATGGAGTAGGGCACGTGGGCCCTTATAAAAAAGGTTTTTTAAAGAGTTGTTCAACAGTGCTTTGGCAAAGAAGGGATCTGAGATGGCCTAATGCCAGGTAAGCATGTATGGTGAAAATTAGGGTTATAACAGATGCCCCCTAATGTGTGAGGTCAGAAGAGCATTTGATGTTCGAAATACATTACCAATCTTTACTGATGTGCCGGACAAGTGAGCCCAGGGACCAGGAACTAGGAGGCACCGTCTGCAAAATAACAAACGTCTCACCGAGGTGGGCATACCCATGCTCGAGATAAAATAGAATCATGGCTACCAATCAAATACACTGTAGATCCATGTCAAATAACTATATAAAGGGTAGCCGCGAACAATACACAGTGGAGCTACATCTCGAAATAAAAAAGATATACATATAGAGTATCCATCTTCTAGAAGCCGATACAACCTGATGGCTGGAAATGAGATCTTCAGAGATCGAGCAACAACTTCAAATTCTTCAAAACTCAAGGTAGTAGTGTAATATGAGTGTACAGATTCACTACCCAGAGGTCTTCGACGACTCATCAGTCATGGAATAGATAATCTTGATGATCAGACTGAAGGCTTCATTGATTTCGAACAAGGACTTGCTTGGAAATTCAGGATGGCCAGGTATGAGGGCAAGAGACAAATTGTAGAGGGGATGACTCAGGCTTGGTAGAAACTTCCCTTGGACAATAGCACGAAAAATGATGAGACTTAGGCAGCATGGAATTAATCATAAGTTTACGAAGAAGGAGGCAACACAAACTCTCCATATGTTTGGAAGAATAACCAAACGGAGGAGGACACAACTCTATGTAGCGAGAACAACATCCTAAGGTCATACTACATCCCATAGTTTGACGAACAAACACACAGATGTGCTTTATCCAAGGGCGACTCATTATGCTGCCAATAAAGAAAATACTTTTCCCTTCCTCTTTTTGGGGTATATTTGATATTTTTGTCTTTTTCAATAATTTTGGAAAAAAGAATAAAGGAATGTTACATTACAATGGAGGAATGAGTGTTACAAACATAGAAGTTCAAGGCACAAGGACAAGACTAATGTTCAGAATAATGATACTTGAGAAAAATCCTCTGGGGGCCAAGGGTGTTAAGACGCAGAAGCAAATTGCTACAAGGCTGGCGTATAAGGTATGTAAATGTGGTTAACAAAACACACAATGGTAACATCCTTCAATGTAAGTTTAACGAGCCCAGAGAAGGTAATCTCGGTGGTTTTTCATATTTAGAGAGTCTTAAAAAACATAAAAGGAGACTCCATTGGGGTACCTTTTTCGAAGATAGTCTAGTCGGTTCGAAAAAGGGGTAAACTAGCACCGACAAGACGTCTATTCAAAATCATTTTAACGAGTGTGAGAAAGACAAGATCACTCGACCATTTTTTCATTTTTAAGGAGTCTGAAAAAAGATTAACTATGGACTTCGTCAGGAATGTTCTTCTGGACCAGTTTAACGAGTGTGAAAGAATAAGGTCACTCGACGATCTTTTCAATTTTAGGGAGTCTGAAAAGAGCTTAACTATGGACTCCGAGGGGGTTCCTTTTTCGTAAGTTTAATCCCTTAGGCCCGAAAAAGGGGTAAAAGTATACTTGAGGGTACTCTTCTAGAGAACTGATGTTCCATAGAGTATACCTTTGTTCGTACAGTTGACCGTCCAGACCGAAAAAGGGGTAAACTACCTCCGGACAGACGTGACTTCAAATTTCAGTTTAACAATCATGAAAGGCCACAAGATCGCTCGACAATCTTTTCATGTTTAGAGGGTCTGAAAAGGGCTTAAAAGAAGACCCGTAGAGGTTACTTTTCTCAGTTAATCCGGATGAGATTGAAAGCATAAATGAAGTCTTGCTGGATGTTGCTTTTGGATCTCAAAGCGAGCTTGAAAAACAACAAAGTTAGCTCATGATCGACTCTTTGTGGGTCGATGCCTGGCATCTCCTCGGGGGAGCAGTATGCTTCGACGAAAACATTGTCTATGACACCTGGGGTTCTGGAGATATTGATAGGTATCATTTCAGAAATGGTTTCCATATTACCCTCAACATAGATCTCATGTGTAGCTAAGGGATTAATAGGACAAGACCTATCTCTAGTCATAGTCAAGGTGAATTCTCTGGCCTCGATTCTCCTTAACTTTGGGAGGAAGTATGATCTTTGATGAAGATCTTCCCAGGGTTTATCCGGACTAGTCATTGCCTCAATTATAGCTTCATCAGAGGGCAAGACTAAGTCTAATGAATCGGTGTCAGCGAGAGAATCCTGAGCCCAAATAGGCTCTAGAAGTGGATCGAACTCTTGTGCAGGAGTTGGATCAGTGTTGGCTGAAGTTTGCTGGACTAAAGAGTATGCTACTTCAACTACGGACAAGGGCATGGACATGCCCGGGTGCCTTGTCCCATGCATCATGACCAATGGGGAAGGAAGTATCCATGGATCATCGAAGTAAGTCATGCGGAATGACGAAACTTGAAAAATATCAACCTTATGGTGATTGGATATAAACTTGATATCGCCTTGAGGGGGCGAGTAATCGAAGGTACCCATCAAATATGGGCACAAACCAACCCCTACGTTGACTACACCTGGTTGAGGATTATCAATCATCGGGACCGTGGATGCCCCCAATGAAGGGTCAGGTCTGGAGAAAGACAATGGATTGATGGTCACTATTCGGCCCTCATGTGGGAACAACAAGACCCGGAAAATTGTAGCAACCACAACTTGCATGGCATAAGTCCAACTCCTTCCTAACAAGAGTTTATAGTCGAGGAGCGCATCGACTACCTCTACCTCGACACACACGGTCTTCCCTCCTAACTGCATGGGGAAAGAGGGAATGATGCCATGTGGTTGGAACGAACGACTGTCGAAAGAAGTGAGGAGAGTAGGTGACAGAGACAAAATGGGTTGGCCAATAGCCTTCCAACATGCCAATGACATAACGCATGTCGAGGCTCCCTCATCAACCACCGTGCAAAAGATATTCCGAGTAAAAAATTTCATGGGATAAACCACTACTATCTGAAATGCTACGTGGTAAGGAAGACAAGGTTTTAGGTTGGTTGTATCCAGCATGATTGTACACAGATTACAAGTCTCGGTAGATCCTAAAGCGGTTAACAAGGCTTTCCTCTGGGAAGGGCATCTTTGGAGGACCTCCAAAGCGGACATCGCACAAGGGGTTTGTGATAAATCTTCCACCATAGAATAGTTCTGGGCGGCCCTTGCGTTTGGGTTGTGAGAATTTTTTTTAACGTGCTTTTGGGGATGTGTGTCATTGTTTCGTCCAATGTCTTGTCAATCTGTAGAGGAAGAGATGGGAGTTCGACTTCTTTTCCCTTCTCAGAAGTTCTTGGTTTACTATAGTCATGCTCTCCAGTCGATATAAAAGCATCACCCTTCACCATATATACATTCGCGGATGCGGGGTTGTTCGAAGACGAAGAGGGTCCTTGACTGCCCCCTTCCATGCTTGCAGAGGCTTGGATTAGATTTTTCCCATGTTGAAATGGATTGGTTAACACAGCAGGCTATTGCTGTGTCACAAACTTTTGGGCTTCTGCAAGCTGAGGACATAGATGGGTCGAGTGGTCTTCGGCGCATAAGTTACATGGATACCTCTCCTTTCGTTTCTCAGTGTTGTCCCCGCTAGCATTATCGGTAGGTTTTTTATCCCTCTTACCCTTCTTTCATTGTTTGTTCTTTCCTTCAGGCTGTTGGGTGGCCTTTGGATTAGTCAATTGCACTTTGTGTACATCCGAAGTTTTGGTAGGGGGAGCAGCCAAAGCAGTAGTTTGGCTTTGTTTGTGCTTTGTTTGTGCTGAACCAACAATACCATCGGCATGTGGTCTAGCTCTCTATCTGGTGTTATCAAGTATTGAGCGTGGCGCATCTGGCAAGATCTCGTATAATAAACCAGACTGAGAATAGATTAGCTCAAGTTGTTGAGCTCTCATGATGGCGTCTTCTTTGGAAAATACTCCCAATGTCGCGACGTCTTTGGAAAACTGTGGGACCAAAGACTTAAGGAACCACTCAAGAAGGAATGTTGATGGGACTGGTACCTTAATTAAACTCTTTCGGCATCTCCATTCTCGGATGTGATCAGAGATATGGTCCGCTTTTGTTTGTGAAAAATTGGCCAGCAATTCGGTGCCAGCATCGTATCTCACAGGTAACTGGAAATGGTTTAGGTAATCCATCACTAGTTCATCGAAGGAAGAGTATCTTGAGCGATCGAGCTCAATGTACCATTTCTTGGCACTCCCAATGAGAGTACGTTGAAACAATTGCAACTATACAAAATCATCTTTCAACGAGTTAGATGAGCACCAAAGATTGAAGGTAGTCACATGATCTCCTGGATCTTCGTTAGGCTTGTCTTCAAACTTTGGGATGTCCGAAGGAAACTTTGTCGGCATAGAAGGCCAATGCAGATTGTGACAAATAGGGTCATTCAACAACCTTGTCAAGTCTGGCAAATGCAAGGTTGCCAGGAAGGGTAGTTTGGGTTGTTGGTGATAACCTCGGAAAAAGGGGCCTGGAGTTTGACTGGCACCAAGTTGCCAGGAAAAGTTTGGTTGCTGGCCTGGGTTCTGGTAAAAACCATGGCCATGGCCAGCGTATGGATTTTGTGTGTGAGGAGACATCATCGGATGATTTCCAAAATAGGACATAGATGGTTGGGCATGCATTACATTCGAAGGACTTTGGGAAGGGTTGCCCCATGTCGGTCCCATAGGGATAGGCATAGTGCTTTGTCCAGGGTTCCATTGATTTTGAAAAGAATTACCCCAGATCGACATTCCTGACGAGGTAACTGATCCCTGCCAATAATTCCAAGGCCCTGATGCGGAAGAAGTTCCTGGGTGTGCCCCTTGTGCAGGAATAGTACCCTGCATAGGAATAGGTTGTCCGAAACCGGGGTTGCCCCCAATTGGGAAAGTAGCTGATGAGAAGGTGTTGTTACCAAATGCAATGAACAAAGAAAACAGTGTCGAACCTACCGGCATATTATGCGAAGGTGGTCCTTGACTCCCCGCTCCAAATAAACTATGGTGTGCAGATGGCCCAACAGATTATTGATGCATGCCATCGAGTGAAGGGGATGAAGGAGGTATATGACCTCCCTCATAAGGGAAAGTGTTAAAAGGAGCAGGAGTGCCCCCCATGTGTCCTTATAGAGGAGCGTTAGAGCTCCCTGCCCCCAGACCTGAAGTCTGTGAAGTGGAGTAGGAAAGTACAGGACTTGTAACCGAACTAGGCATCCCGTATGAGAACAGAGGGCCTGTCGCACTTGGTGTGAAAGGGGTTGTGGCCACAACCAGAGATGGGATCGGACCACTGTACGATGTAGAGGTAGTCGATACCATGGTGGCTCGGACTGGTGATAGTGGGTTAGGAGGTGGAAACTCTCCTGTGGTGACAACCATAGTGGAAATTGAAGAATTCCCAGAAGGAGTAACAACATTTGTTTCCATTGTTGCATGCGACACTGTCTGGCACTCGTAAGGATGAATCAGTACGATGGTGGGTGCCGAAAGATCAGTGGTGGAGGTTTCAACTAGACCAAAATCTTACGCTCCAAGGTCCAAAACGGTCAATTCCTCTGGATGTTGGTCGGGCACAATTTCTTGTGACCCGGTCGCTTCAAAAGACCCTTGTTGGTCTAGCTTTCGCCTTAGTGGTGGCGGGGGTGTCTCCAGTGTAACCGGTAGCAGGCCAAGAAGCCTTCATGACTGATGGAGTCATGATCTTCCACTGTGTGAGAAGCTCAAAGAAACATTAGGGTAGTCTAACCGTTCAAAAGTAACACACACTAAAAAATCCCATATAAGATAAGACAGGCAAACACTAAATTAATTGGAAGAATAGTTACAACAACCAACACTAGAGAAACTTACCAGTGCAAGTGCAACTCGAAAACAAAAGCACCCTCCAGGTATACTCTGCAAAGTGTGGAAAAATGTCTGTCCTAGGTATCGCGGTATACCCCCGCAGTCACCTGTGTATGTCCCTAAAAAAGATAGGCAACTAGGTTTCCAGCGCACGAACAATCACCAGGTGGGTATAGTCGAAAGTCGGGTAGACCACAATGAGCAGGGTATCGAGCCCGAAACCTGTCAAGGGTATCGAAAGAAAGTGGTCTGGAAGACAACTGAGGGCCTCAAACGGATTCGAGACCCATGAAGCCCCGTGGCAAATGCAATCGACAGAATCCCAAAACAACCCCTCTATATGTGTTCTCTGCTACGATTGGTCCAGCTTTGGAGGGGTTCTCTCCGCTACCTTTCCGCACACGACATCATGTTTATCCCCTGTGTTAGAGGGGGGTCCCGGATAAATTTCACGATACTAGACTTGGACACTCCCTAACTCAGACTCCAATGTTTGATTTTAATGGCCTTGAAGAGTTTCCTCTCCAACCTAATCCAAAGCCCTAATCCTGAACTAGTTGGTTAACCCTACAAACATAAAAGTCTAATAAATTTTAGATTTAGCGTCAATTTTATGGATTGTCTTATGTCAAGGGGTATGAAAGTGAAACTAATGATGTTTGAAAGATGAAAGTAAAAAAAAAAAATGAATAGAAAGCTAGAAACAAAAACTTTTACTTAAAGCAAATTTTCAACAACTTTTCAAAATTTTTTATTTTTATTTTTCTAAGATCTTTTTAATCAGCAAACTTAAAGAAGGATTTCAATCGACTACGAGCTACTTACGATCTAAGTAAACTATCAATAACTTAAGAAAACAAAGATTTTTCCCTGGTTACTAATGCAAAATCACACTTTTCAACCAAATAAGAAAATGAAAGAGATTTTTTTTTTATTTGAATGCTGACAAAGAAAAAAGGAAAAATATCAACAAGTAAAAAACCAAGAAAAATTCTGGCCTAGCTGCAGATTGCAAAGAATCACTTCAAGAAATCACACACTAGCAACTTAAAAGAGGATTCTCACACTTGTCTAAAAACCCTAAAGATATTTTTTTTTTATGA
>ML780703.1:698930-731378 GCA_009831015.1 Picea engelmannii | reverse complement strand
GGAAACATTTAAATAAAGGATAAGACAATTAATAAGAAATAAATGAATGGATAAGGCATTAATAAAGGGATAAGGTATTTGGTGGGGGAAGTGAATGTGCGAGGGCGGTGAAGGAGGAATAAGGGAAGTGGAGAAGGAGGATGAAGGGATTTTTTCATTCATGCATTCGACAAGAGGGGAGAACTGGGAGTTTTGGGAGAGTTGGTTTACAGTGGGATTTACAGTGCACCGGGGGGGCTGAGGAGGTTTTGGGCTCGGAGGGCTAGGACGTCCATTGATGTCCTAGGGCTAAGCGTACTAGTCGGTAGGGTGGCTGGTTTTGGGGTGTCCTAAGGAGAAGGTTCAAGCGAAGGGAGCAAGCTGTTGTGGATAGCATCAGAGTGAGGTATGCAAATGGTTAGTAAATTTTAATTATTGAAATATTGGATTGATTGTGCTAGATTAAGTGAAATTTGAGTAAATTTCAAATTTACTGTTCTGTTTTAATTATATGGTAGTTTAAATTAAATGACGGTCTTCACACTTCCTCATATCAATCTTAGGAACGTGGTTGGTCTTCAAACCAAAGTTGGAGTTTCTCCATTATTGATTCACCTTCCTTGTGTCCTCATCATGAATTTCATGGGATGCATTTTCACTTTCAGGTGTCTTCTCTCTTACGAAATTTTTCAATACTTCCATGATCTCCCCTTTTAAACCATCCATCTTAGTATCCAACATAGCTTCCATTGAATCCATATTCTTTTGTAGTTCATTTATGTCCCTACGCATTTCTTCACCTTCATCAAGAGTCCAAGTAGGATTTTTTGGAGGCTTGTTTGTTATATAAGTTCCCTTTTTTGGTGGCATGTTGGCCAAGTATCACTTTTGAACCTTGATTTTGAGGTGGTTCTGCTAGACAATATTTCTTCTATTGTATCTCCCAAGTTTTGGCCCTTCTGGGTATAAAAATTTATTTTATGTAGTTCTCTGATATTTCTTCTCTGCAATGCCATGGGTCTGATCAAAATTGGATGTGCCAAGTGGAATTTACGGTAACTTCCCCACAACTTGCCGATTTTTGGCCTTTCCAGGAGATCTCACTTTTATAGCGTGCCCCACACAAAATAATTGATATAAAATTATGAAACTTGCACCAGAAATACTACAGACTGTCCATGATCCAATGAAACCAGTCCCACTCAATTTGGATACTCTAGAAATAAGTTATGATTGTTTTACCTGGAACACCTTCTTGAGACTAGTCAATAGGAATAGTCAAATACCCTATCTTACACATGGTGTATATACAAATTTAAGATGACCCAAAAGATGAACTTTTTACCACATATACCTTACTAATTTCTGTAAATATCCTCCGGAGTTCAGGGTCAGAAATGTTAAAGAAAAGTTTTTATAGAAAAAATTCTGCAATGACTCAGTTCAGGATGATTCCAGAACCCTATCTTGTACAGGTTGTATCTCCGAAAGTATAAGGCTTCAGGAGCTGAATTTTGAACCCAACGTACCTTGATCCGTCTACTAAATATCCTCCAATTCGTTCCTTTTGAAATGTTGTAGAAAACAAGTTATAGCGAAAATTCCAAGGTGTCTCAGATGTAGCAGTGAAACCCCAAGACCTTGAGCTCTTATACCATATGTTAAGAACCAAATATCAATATAGCATAGAAAAACCTCAGAATAAGTACTCAACGCCTTGAAAAAGAGACAATTTCAGATAATAAGCCTCTTCAAGGGGGCAACCTCCTTTTACCCCACTTAAATTTTCAAGTACAAGATGATTCAAAATGAAAATGTCTCCTTGGTATATATAGGAGACTAGGAGTTATAATTACAACTAATGGCCTAAATCCGACATAAATAAAATAACATTACTAATATAATATGTCCCAATTAAGGGGTAATGAGCCAATATTAGGGCTTAGCAAACCTTCCAAGTTAGTAATGGTGTGTTTCAAGTGAGCCTGTTTGTCCACCATAATTTGATTCATTTATGATTTATGAGGAAACCACAAGTATGACTATTCAATAGTGAAATAACCCTACAACTTTTGTGATGAATCTCTGCTCAACAAAAAACTGTAAAATTCAGGAATATCAACAAAAATGATGTCAATAATTTGACAGACTCTAGGGTCTTAAGCTAATGTTAGTCATGACATCTTTAATCTCACCCATAAATTTCACATCAGACCTATCCAAGTCAATGATTCAACTAGTACACTTGGAAGGAACAACATTAATCGTTTGACACATAGATATGGCATCATATTGGATGACAAAATCTACTAAATAATTGTGGGAATTATACTTGTAGATATCAAAAGTTAAGAGAAATGGGGATGTTTGTAATTTCCAATGGTGCCTATGGAGGTTTCATTTATTGTAGCTTTCTAAGACACTTTAACCTCCTATTTATGATCAATTTTCTATCTATTTTTAGTGGGATTATTACTCTCAAAAGTGGTTGTAATTTTCTATTGTGAATTAGAGAGAGACTTGAATATGCTCATGAGTAAATATCTTTAGTTAAGAAGACTATAGATGTCATACATGGACATGTTGGCTTTATTTTTTTCATATCTTCCATGATGTTGTACTCCATAGTTTTCATGGTTGAGTTTCCCATTATGCCTTTATTCATTTGGGTAACACTGATGGGATTCTTAGGCTGAGCTGAAGTTTTGTCATTCTAAGTCTGAGAAGGGGGTGTATATTTTCTAGATATTGTGTAACATCCCGCTCTTGCGTGCACTGAGCGAACTTATTCTCTGAGGACACTTGCTTGTAAGAGATCCAGATTATTATACCATTGACCTTCGATTATTATTATGAGGCATTATGGATGTGATTATATGTTATTTTGTTGTATTGACTTAGACAGGTGCTATTGACTCGGTTCTCTTGAGTGTGCAGGATTTGGACCTCGAGGATGTTGAGGCATTGATGAAACCCTTGGACTCCAGATTGAGTCAGGGAGTGTACTATTGGGGTTTGATTGTTGTATATATATGACATATGTGCATATGATAAGATTTTATGATTATGGATTTTGTTCTTACATGATTCATTGATGATGCAGGCTGACGATAGCTTGCTGACCAGACTCACATGTGGAGTAAAGGAGTCATGCATGATAACCAGAGACGTTGAGGGAGAGGTGTGGACAACAGCCCTGCCACAACCTACTAGCACTCTCATCGTGGTTCGAACTGTAGGTTAATGACTACCTAGTTCGAGAAGACCCACAATGCCGTGAGGGCAGACTGCGATAGTCGCTCACGATGATTCTAAGGGGCGCGCAATAAGGCAAGGGCCTTATTCCTTAGAGGCCCTTAGTCTCCCACAATATCACCTGGTGGAGTATTGACTCCAGGGGTTTTTGATGTCTACCAAGTCAATCAAGAGGTGAGTGGAACAATTTTTTGGGACAACGAATCTCTGTCTGACAACGAGTTTTATATATTGAATGAGAGACAACTACCTCCTATACGTATTGACAACGTTTTTATGATCTAGATCGTTTTATACCTGCGTGTTGGTTTACCCAACAAATTCTAGTGTTTTGGGCAGTGACCTCATTTAGGTAGTAAGCAGTTGCCCCACTTAAATATTAGATAAGAAAATCATGTATTGACAGAGTTTTCTTGAATTGATGAACATCGAACTTATTTGCCTTCTTGTTGTGAAGCACAACGTTTGATTGCAGCGTTGGGTTGGGAAAACGATTGGGTATATTATTGATTTGTTGATTGTGTAGTGGCAGCGCTTATGACTATGCTTGACAGCATGGTTTACCTGAATGGGCTTGAACTAGATAACATTTTTGGATGCATTGAGACCGGGGAGTAGTTGTGTCATATGGCTGGGAATAACTGCATTAAGGGGTGACTGCGTAGTTGTGGAGTTGGTTACCTTCGTAAATTCTCAGTTTCCTACTTTTACCCTTGGTTGATTGACACGGGTTAGGCATGCATTGATTGAACCCATTTTGGAACTTGATCATTATGTTATCCTTATAAAACTTGTTTCTATGTTATTGCAGTCATACTTTTCAGATCTTAAATCAAGATTCTGTTGTAATTTATTAATATAAAATATATGAGTAAGGTAAAAGAATATATTACTATTACCGAGATTAATTACTTCTTAGAGAAAGATGATATACATAATGTATGGATTTTACTAACTTTTAGGTATTTTTGTTAAACAATTGTTTGGAAAAGGGGGGGGGGTGTTTGCAAGATAGTCTTGATTGTAAATCGTATTGTAGGATTTAGCTTTGTGGACATGTTGATGTAAGTTAAACTAGATCTTAAGATGAATCCTTATCCGACTTGAGTAGGTGTAATAATGAACCATAAAGGTGTAGTTATAGATAGAATTAATAATCTTCCTTTATGATTGAGACTATGTAGACATTATCTCAAGGCATGTTCTAAGGGTCACACCTGATACTTATGAAGAGTTTCGTTGAGTTTCAGTTACACCAAAGTCTTAGGAACGTAAAACTTCATGCCATATTATGTTTGTTGCGTTACTGACTTAAAGTTGAATTGAAGAATTCTTCTTAGTGGAGTAGTGGTTTATGTCATTAACGAGAAGGATATTTGCACCAGTAATAATGTTACCAGAAGAATTTGGGAGGTGTAGGGAAAAGTTGTGGTTTTACATCCTTTAGTTAGATCTCAATTTACTCCCTCCCAGTGTCCTGATGAGTAGTTTCTTTTAATTATCTGTTCCCTTAAGATAGATGAAGTTTTCCTTTAGTCAGTACTTGATTGTCTTAACGGGTTTTTACAAAAAATTACACTACTTCATTGTAGTCACCTACATTTATGTTGCGTGCGGAGATGTTGTTACATATGGTATCAGATCAAGTTCAACCCTGCGACTAGGGAATCGCCACGCTTTCCATTGCAGTAAACCCTTGAGTCTTAGCTTAACGCTATTTAAAACTTTAACATGCCCCTGCGATAGGCACGGTTAGATGAACAACGTGGTTCCATGGAAGGAGGTGCGACGCCTCCAGAAGTGCTCAGGCCCTCGCAGTCTGACCCCCAAGGGGGAGGAACAAGCCTTTGGGTTGAATTCAATTATTGTAAGGGATGATGAAGGTATGACGAGGGTCCTTCCGGAGATTGACAGAGGCCTTGATTCACCATCTATACTGAGTTGAGGCTAGGACACCTATACTCCTAAGGGTCCACATTGTGCCCAGCCAGTACCATTGGAATTTCATTGCGAACTCAAGACTATCAAATTTCTCGAGTTCTTTGGTGCCCCGGATGGCGCAGCCGCCAAGGCATGGTTGGAGAATATGGTGATGTGCTTTGTACTTCGCAACTATACCTCCAACATGAAGGTCCAGATGGCAGTATTTCAACTGTAGGGGAGCACTCTTCTATAGGGGAAGACGCTATTGCCGCAACTGAACATGGACGTCAAAGACGTGTCATGGGAATTGTTCAAGGAACGGTTCTAAGAGAGGTACCTATTAGAGGAATTCATTGAGCTTCATCTCAATGAGTTCAATGCCTTACGACATGGCAGTCATACGGTGCCCGAGTACGAGGCCCATTTTATGGAGTTGCTTCAATGTGCTCTGCATCTTAATACTGAGAAACTTAAGGTCAACAGGTTCGTGTTCGGCCTTAATGGAAACATATGTGAAAAGGTTGGGATTCTGATGCCCCAAACCTTGCATGATTTCGTCCAGAAGGCCCTCATAGCAGAGGAGGAGCTTATCAGCAGGGGTCAGAGCAGGACTCCAGCGAAACCAGCAAGGAAGGTGTCATCTGGTGCACAGCAGCATCAAACACCAGCTAGACTTACTCCAAGATATCATGGCTTCCAGAGGGGATCCACTTTCACTACACCTCGACGACCAACACCTCAGCAGTGGACTCCTTACCTAGGACCTCCGCATCAGTAGCAACATCGATCGCATCAGTGGAAATTTAGGCCTATTCAACAAAACAGACTAGGATTCCAAGCTGGTGGGCCATCAGCTTCTACTTTGGGTACCAAGAGTACTTGACCGAAGAAGGGGTTTTGGATGTGTGGGGAGCCACACTACCAACACGACTACCCAATGGAAAGAACTAGAGCGTCTAGATCAACCGGACCCACTACCGTGGGAGATTTGGGCAAGGCCCATCGGATTCATGAAACAATGAATAACCACCAGGAAGAGCACCAATTGACTGTGCTCGATACGTCAGGTACCATAATTGACCAGACCCTTAGTATTTTGATAGATCCCGGTGCTACCGAGAGTTTCATTTCTGGTGCAGCACTAAAATGATTAAGGTAAAGGCAGTCGAAAATGATGAGTTTAGCTTTGTAGAGATGGCTTTGGGAGACAAACAGAAGGTTGGAGGAAGGGTTATGGGTTGTACCCTTAACCTAGGAGATTTTTTCACTAGGGCCAAACTATACGTCACGATCTTAGGATCTTATGACGTCGTGATTGGTATGGACTGGTTGGAAATGCATGAGGCGATACTCAACTGTGAGATGAAACTATTGAGCTTGGTCGATGATGAGGGACAAAGACATGTGATTGTAGGATGAAACTAGGGAGTTTCCCTGTAGTTACAGAAGAGCATGCACAATGGATGTAAGATTTATGTGATCCTTGCGTTGAATGAAAAAGGAGTAGCAGAAGGTCTAGAACAGCTATCGGTGGTGAGAGAGTTTGAAGACGTCTTTCCGTAAGAGTTATCTGGGATGCCGCCATAGATGGAATTGGAGTTTACCATATCCCTAAAATTGGGGACTAAACCGATAGCTAGAACGCCTTATCAGATGTCGACCCAGGAGTTACAGGAGTTGAGAATGCAACTGAAGGAATTGCTGGACCTGGGACTGATATGTCCAAGTGTGTCTCCATGGGTTGTGCCTGTTATCTTCATAAAAAATAAGGATGGGTTGTGGAGGCTCTGCATTGACTACTCTCAATTGAACAAGGCAACGATCAAGAATCAGTATCCATTCCCGGGGATCGATGATTTGTTCGATCAGATGAAGGGTGTGATGGTGTTTTCAAAGATCGATTTGCGATCAGGGTATCACTAGTTACATATCAAGGATGATGACGTCCCTAAGACCGCCTTTAAGACGAGTTGTGGGCATTATGATTTTACTGTTTTACCATTTGGACTGACAAACGCCCCAGGGGTATTTATGAGTTTGATAAATGGGGTGTTCCATGAGTAATGAAGAAGTTTGTCCATGTATTCATGGACGATATTTGATTTACTCTCGGACAACAAAGGAGCATGACAAGCACTTGCACTTGGTACTACAGTGTCTGCGAGAGAATAAATTGTATGGGTAGTTGTCCAAATTCACATTTGATCAATCGAGGATTCACTACTTAGGGCATGTCATCTATGGTGAAGGTATCGTCATTGATCTAGCAAAGGTTGAGGCTATTATGGAATGGCCTGTGTCGACGAATGTCCCAGAAGTGCATGGCTTCATGGGTTTAGCAAGATACTATTAATGGTTCGTCAAGGGATTTTTGAAGATAGAAAAACCGAGTATGGAGTTAATGAAGAAGAACAAGAAGTTTGTGTGCACAGAGAAATGCGCATAGGCATTTCGGAGGCTCAAGGAGCTATTGACAACAAAACTGATGCTAAATTTCCCTGACATGGATGCAGACTTCTTGGCATGCACTGGCACATCCAAGGAAGGATTAGGCGGAGTTTTGATGCAAGACGGTTAAGTGATCACTTACATCTCTAGGAAACTGAGAAGGCATGAGGAAAAATATGCGACGCATGATTTGGAGTTGTTAGCCATTGTATATGCCTT
The DNA here is from genome assembly GCA_009831015.1 of Picea engelmannii. Lineage (NCBI taxonomy): Eukaryota > Viridiplantae > Streptophyta > Pinopsida > Pinales > Pinaceae > Picea > Picea engelmannii. The sequence goes on along the minus strand of ML780703.1, from coordinate 723,554 downwards.
GAAGGTTTGGAGATACTACCATGTTGGATGACAAATTGAACTAAATACGGACCACTATGGAATACCACACATCTTTATGCAAAGCAACCTGAATGCGCGACAACGACGTTGGTGAGAACTGCTTAGCGAGTACGATTTCGAGATTTATTACATAAAAGGAATACTGAGCCAAGTGGCAGATGCATTGAGTCAGAGAACATGCATATTTTTAGTGTTGCCTCTTTAGACGAATCTGCGTGAAAATATTCTAACTTTACAGCTCGACGATGAATGGTACAAAGAGGTTGAGGATTTTATCGGACAAAACAAAATGATGGTACCAAGATTCGAAGGATTTAAATTTGACGATGATGGATTATTGAGGTTTAAAAATTGGATTTACGTACCAGCGAATGACGAGTTGAGGAGATTGATCCTTAACGAGGCTCATAGAGTAGTATACATGGCTCACCCAGGAGTCGCGAAGATGAGGGTAGACCTTAAACCCTTATTCTTTTGGAAATGAATGAAGGCAGACATAGTCAACTATGTGGCCAAATGTCTAGAATGTCAGTAGGTAAAGGCTGAACATAGACATCCAATAGGATTACTACAACCACACGCTATTCCAGAGTCGAAATGGGAGGCTATTTCGATGGATTTTATTGTTGGATTTCCACTAACGAAACGGAGACACGACTTGATTTTTGTGGTAGTCGACACTCTGATGAAGAGTGCTCATTTTATTCCTGTGCGTACGACATATTAGGCACCTGACATAGCTAGATTTTTCATCAGTGAGATTGGGAGGATGCATGGCATACCTAAGAGGATTATATATGATCGAGGATCAGTGTTTACTGAACGAATTTGGACTAGTTTCCAAGAGGCATTGGAAACCTGACTTAACTTTAGTACTGTGTATCACCTAGATACTAACAGGCAGACTGAACGAACGAACCATAAATTGAAAGACATGTTGTGCATGTACGTGTTGGACCAACAAAATCATTGGGAAGAATTCTTTCCACTGGTAGAATTTGCTTATAACAAAATTACCAAAGCGCCATTGAGATGGTTCCTTTCGAGTTCTTTACGGGTGACTATGTCAGACACCTTTGAGCTAGGATCGGCTTGAGGATATGGTCCTGGTGGGACCAGAAGCGATCCAAGAAATGGAAGATTAAATGCAAACTATAAGACAAAGGATTAAGGAAGCGCAAGATCGACATAAGGGTTATGTCAATGCGCATCGTGTCGACCGTAGTTACGAAGTTGGCGATCAAGTCTTCTTGCAGGTAAAACCGCATAAGAGTTAGATCAACTGGAAAGGGTGCTAAACTCTCTCCTAGGTTCGTGGGACCCTTCGATAATGTTGAGAGAAAGGGGCAATGGCCTATCAACTAGCCTTGCCTGATTCTTTGAGGCATATGCACAGTGTTTTTTGCGTATCTGTTTGAGACATTATTTTAGTGATCCTACACATGTTATTAACATGATATCCTTGCAGGTATTGGACAAAGGGGCGCTCACAGCTGAGTCGATATGCATCCTGGATCATCGCATTCGAAAGCTATGGTGTCGAACAATAGATGAGGTCAAGGTCTAGTGGGACAACTATAGTCTGCACCCAGCGACCTCGGTGGACACATATGATATGCACCGACAGTTTCCATTTTTGTTGGATAGATAGACTTGTGATACTATGATACACATTATTTCGACACTTATATACTGTGAAACTTCGGGATGAAGTTTAGACCAAGAGGGGGTGTATGTAACATTCCGCTTTTGCGTCCACTAAGTGAACTTATTTTCCGAGGACACTTGCTTGCAAGAGATCCTGATTATTATACCATTGACTGCTGATTTTTATTATGAGGCATTATGGATGTGATTATATGTTATTCTGTTATTTTGACTTAGACAGGTGCTATTGACTCGGTTCTCCTGAGTGTGCAGGATTTGGACCTAGAGGATGGTGAGGCATCGATGAAACCCTTGGACTCTGGATCGATTCAGGGAGTGGACTATTGGGGTTTGATTGTTCATCTGATTATATATTATGATTATGTATTTTGTTCTTACATGATTCCTTGATGATGCAGGCTGAAAATAGCTTGCCGACCAGATTCACATGTGGAGTAAAGGGGTAACGCACGATAACCAGAGATGTTGAGGGAGAGGTGTGGACAATAGCCCTGCCACAACCTACTAGCACTCCCGCTGTGGCTCAAACTGTAGGTTAACGACTACCTATTTCGATAAGACTCACGATGTCATGAGGAAAGACTGCGACAGTCTCTCATGAATATTCTAAGGGGCACGCAATAAGGCAGGGGCCTTATTCCTTAGAGGCCCTTAGTCTCCCACAAGATCACCTATTGGAGTATTGACTCTAGGGGTTTTTTATGTCTACCAAGTCAGTCAAGAGGCGAGTGGCACCCTTGGAGAATGTAGTGCGTCCTGAAGGGCACGTCGCGCAAGGGAACAGAATGAGGCGAGTGGCACCCTTGGAGCACCTAGTGCATCATGAAGGGCACGTCACGTTGTTAAATAATAAATGAATAAACCTATATGGCCTTAGAATGAATAACGTGATAAGAAATATTTAAAAACAATTTCTCTAATAAAATGTCGCCCAACCTCGAAAATTAAAATCTAGGTAAGTGATACTTGTGATAAAAATATATATTTATATAAAAATAAAAATAAAAATAAATAAATAATAATGATAATCATCATTAATCATGTGACGAGAAGGGGGTAAGAAATTCAATTAATTTATAAAAAAAATTTGGGGGATAAAATCTAAAAAGGGGAAATAATTGTTTTGTTATATTATGCTAATTAAAAATTTATTAATTAAAAAGGAAAAGGGGAAAAATGTAATTTTATGCACATGCCAATTTGAGTTTTAAATGAAAAGGGAAAGAGGGAAATTAGGAAAAAGAAGGAAACATAAAAATAAAGGGGAAACACAAGGAAAAAGCAGAAAGATTAATTTAGTAAAGTATCTAGCATTTAAGAAATTTCTAAATTAAACTCAAATAGTAACTTAGTAAGGGGGTAAGCCATTAAAATGTGTAAGGGAATATGTGGACACCTAGGAGTGATTCTAGGAATGCTTTTAGGTGGGTGAGAGAAATAGGAGTAATTAATTAATTAATGAAATTAATTTATGGTGCAATGAAGGGGATGGGTGACACATGTACAGGGAGAATTTTTATGAATTAAATTATTGAACAATAAATTAAATGGGATTTTGGGAAAGTAAATGACTTAGAAACTCTATATAAAGGAGGGAGGAGGAGGATGATGGATCTCTTCAGTTAAGCATAACGTTACACTGCAGAATTTCAGACTTAACTGACTTAGCTTGTAGGAGTTGGGATACCCAGCTCGGTGAGGAGTGGTAGCTTGGCCTTGCGAGGCGAGCTGGGAGCTAGAGGTTCTTTGGTTCAGTGTGCGTGGACCCTTTGCAACTCGAGGGGATAAGGGGGAAGAAGATTACCCATAGCACTGGCTGGGAGGTACTAATGAAGTCTCATCGGTCAGCAAGCGGAAGCGACACGGAGTGCATGAGACAACGAATCAGAGTGGACGACTTGGGCTATGGTACGCTTGCTCTCATTATACATGGTAGATTATTATTGACTTTACGAGTTCAATTATGTACATTTAACTGTGTAAAGAAGGTGTTTGACTTAGCATTTTAATTCATAATTTAATTTTCCCTTTAGCCTTAAGCTCGCTGCTTGACTTGATTCTCTCGGCATTCGATCCTTGATGTTGTGACCATCCTATGGTTTTATTGATTTTGTGATGATTTTGCACTTTTTACTTCACCCTCATCCTTAGCTCACCAGTCCACACCTGAGCAGTCGGCCAGGAGCCGGATCAATGGTCATCACTTCGGTGTTAATAGACCTATAGATCCTAACGCCCTACTTTTTTGTGTGTGGATGATGAGCGAATGATGTGTTTGCCCAGTCTTCTACCCATGTTGATTGTTTCTGGTTGAGTGATTTTCTTGTGCCTTGCTGCGATTGATTACCTCTGTGATTGTTTTCCCTTCCGTAGAGAACCGCTTATGATCCTCTATGTCAATCCCTGTGTTGATGCATTTCCTGGCGAACTAACTCCGCATTTTTAATACCCTTCCTGGCAATGATTTAAGTCTACGTTTTTTTTGGGCCCTCCTTTTTACTGTGTGGTTTTTATATATCTGGTCTACCATTTACTCTACGAATTTACCTTATGTTTTTACACCGCTGGACTGTGGTTTTACCTCTGCACTTTCATATATTTTAAGAAAAAATTTAGGTTGCGTATTTGCCCACACAATGACATCTTATAAGTTATTTTGGACTGTGTTTAAATCTTTTTACACAGTGATTTATACGTATTGTGTGACAACGTTGGAATTGTCTGTGTTGATAAGAATGCGCTTTGTTATTGGCTGTGAGTTGTTACAATGATTTTGCACCTGTAATGGCAGCGATTTTGTTTGCTTTGTGTTCTGAATTGTATTATATTCATGCGTTCCTTTAAACCAAGATTTTATTGCCACCTTGCACAGTTTCTGATCCACGTTTGGCATCGTGCAACATTTTTTTCTACCTGTGTTTTCTCACTACGAATTTGCCTGTACATTGAATTGGACAGCGTGCCTTCCTTAGCCATTACGCATTTATTGACTACGATTTCACATATTTTGGGTGCACTGTGACTGCGATTTCAATTAGACAGTGGTAGGGTATTTCTTTATTTAAAGACAACATGTACATATAGGTGAATGGGTGATACAATTTTTATGGACCGACCGCCTGTTGTTTGATAGCTGTATTGCTTGACGATTTTATTGACAACAATATTATTAATTACCATTGCTATTGCTTCTTGAAGAGCATTTGAATTCGCGAGATCGTGACTTTATGAACAACTTTTTGGGGCAGCGAATCTCTGTCTGACAACGAGTTTTATATATTGAATGAGAGACAGCTACCTCCTATACGTATTGATAATGTTTTTATAATCTAGACCGTTTTAGCCCTGCGTGTTGGTTTACCCAGCAAATTCTGGTGTTTTGGGCAGCGACCTCATTTAGGTAGTAAGCAGTGACCCCACTTAAATCTTAGATAAGAAAATCATGTATTGACAGATTTTTCTTGAATTGATCAACAACGAACTTATTTTCCTTGCTCATTTAGGTAGTAAGCAGTGACCCCACTTAAATCTTAGATAAGAAAATCATGTATTGACAGATTTTTCTTGAATTGATCAACAACGAACTTATTTTCCTTGTTGTTGTTGTGGACATCGTTTGATTATGGCGTTGGGCTGGGAAATCGGCTGGGTTTGGAAAAGGGGGGGTTTGCAAGATAGTCTTGATTGTAAATCGTATTGTAGGATTTAGCTTTGTGGACATGTTGATGTAAGTTAAACTAGATCTTAAGATGACTCCTTATCCGACTTGAGCAGGTGTAATAATGAACCATAAAGTTGTAATTATAGATAGAATTAATAATCTTCCTTTATGATTGAGACTATGTAGACATTATCTCAAGGCATGTTTTGAGGGTCACACCTGATAGTTATGAACAGCTTCGTTGAGTTTTAGTTACACCAAATTCTTAGGAACGTAAAACTTCATGCTATATTATGTTTGTGGCATTACTGACTTAGAGTTGAATTGAAGAATTATTCTTAGTGGAGTAGTGGTTTATGTCATTAACGAGAAGGATATTTGTACCAGTAATAATGTGACTAGAAGAATTTGGGAGGTGTAGGGAAAGGTTGTGGTTTTACATCCTTTAGTTAGATCTCAATTTACTCCCTCCCAGTGTCTTGATGAGTAGTTTCTTTTAATTGTTCGTTCCCTTACGATAGATGAAGTTTTCCTTTAGTCAGTACTTGATTGTATTAACGGGTTTTTACAAAAAATTACACTACTTCATTGTAGTCACCTACATTTATGTTGCGTGCAGAGATGTTGTTACATATGGTATCAGATCGGGTTCAACCCTGCGACTGGGGAATCGCCACGGTTTCCATTGCAGTAAACCCTTGATTCTTAACTTAACGCTATTTAAAACTTTAACATGCCCCTGCGATAGGCACGGTTAGATGAATAGCGTGGTGTCGTGGAAGGAGGTGTGACGCCTCCAGAAGTGCTCGGGCCCTCGGAGTCTGACTCCCAAGGGGGAGGAACAAGCCTTTGGGTTGAATTCGATTATTGTAAGGGATGATGAAGGTATGACGAGGGTCCTTACGGAGATTGACATAGGCCTTGATTCACCATCTGTACTGAGTTGAGGCCAGGGCACCTATACCCCTAAGGGTCCACAACGCGCCCAGCCAGTACCGTTTGCATTTCACTGCGAACTCAAGACTGTCAAATTTCCCGAGTTCTTTGGTGCCCTGGACGACGCAGCTGCCAAGGCATGGTTGGAAAATATGGCGATGTGATTTGTACTTCGCGACTATACCTCCAACATGAAGGTCCAGATGGCGGTATTTCAACTGTAGGGGAGTGCTCTTCTATGGTGGAAGACGCTATTGCCGCAACTGAATATGGACGTCGAAGATGTGTCATGGGAATTGTTCGAGGAACAGTTCTGAGAGAGGTACCTATCAGAGGAATTCATTGAGCTTCATCTCAATGAGTTCAATGCCTTACGACAAGGCAGTCATATGGTGCCCGAGTACGAGGCCCATTTTATGGAGTTGCTTCAATGTGCTCCGCATCTTAATACTGTGAAACTTAAGGTCAATAGGTTCGTGTTCGGCCTTAATGGCAACATATGTGAAAAGGTTGGGATTCTGATGCCCCAAACCTTGCATGATTTCGTCCAGAAGGACCTCATAGCAGAGGAGGAGCTTATCAATGGGGGTCAGAGCAGGACTCTAGTGAGACCAGCAGGGCAGGTGTCATCTGGTGCATAGCAGCATCAGACACCAACTAGACTTACGCCAGGATATCGTAGCTTCCAAAGGGGATCCACTTTCACTACACCTCGACGACCAGCACCTCAGCAGTGGACTCCTTACCTAGGACCTCCACATCAGTAGCAGCGTCGATCGCATCAGTGGCAATTTAGGCCTATTCAGCAAAACAGACTAGGATTCCAAGACGGTGGGCCATCAGCTTCTATTTTGGGTACCAAGAGTACTTGACTGAAGAAGGGGTGTTGGATGTGTGGAGAGCCACACTACCAACGCGACTGCCCAGTTGAAAGGACTAGAGCATCTAGATAAATCGAACCCACTACCATGGGAGATTTGGGCAAGGCCCATCGGATTCATGAAACGATGAATAACAGCCAGGAAGAGCACCAGTTGACTATGCTCGATACGTCGGGTACCGTCATTGACCAGACCCTTAGTATTTTGATAGATCCCGGTGCTACCGAGAGTTTCATTTATGGTGCAGCGCTAAAAGGATTAAGGTAAAGGCATTGGAATAGGATGAGTTTAGCTTTGTAGAGATGGCTTCGGGAGACAAACATAAGGTTGGAGGAAGGGTTACGGGTTGTACCCTTAACCTGGGAGAGTTTGTCACTAGGGCCAAACTGTACGTCACAATCTTAAGATCTTATGACGTCGTGATTGGTATGGATTGGTTGGAAACGCATGAAGCGATACTCAACTGTGAGACGAAACTATTGATCTTGGTCGATGATGAGGGACAAAGACATGTGATTGTAGGATGAAACTAGGGAGTTTCCCCGAGGTTCATCTCTTCCTTGTAGTTACGGAAGAGCATGCACAATGGATGTAAGATTTATGTGATCCTTGCGTTGAATGAAAAAGGAGTAGCGAAAGGTCTAGAACACCTACCGGTGGTGAGAGAGTTTGAAGACGTCTTTCTGTAAGAGTTATATGGGATGCCACCAGAGATGGAATTGGAGTTTACCATAGCCCTAAAATTGGGGACTAAACTAATAGCTAGAACACCTTATCAGATGTTGGCCCAGGAGTTACAGAAGTTGAGAATGTAGCTGAAGGAATTGCTGGACTTGGGACTGATACATCCAAGTGTGTCGCCATGGGTTGTGCCTGTTATCTTCATAAAAAATAAGGATGGGTTGTGGAGGCTTTGCATTGACTACCGTCAATTGAACAAGGCAACGATCAAGAATCAATATCCATTCCCGAGGATCGATGATTTGTTCGATCAGATGAAGGGTGTGACGATGTTCTCAAAGATCGATTTGCGATCAGGGTATCACTAGTTACATATCAAGGACGATGACATCCCTAAGACCACCTTTAAGACGAGTTGTGGACATTACGAGTTTAATGTTTTACCATTTGGAATGACAAACTCCCCAGGGGTATGTATGAGTTTGATGAACAGGGTGTTCCACGAGTAATGAAGAAGTTTGTCCATGTATTCATGGATGATATTTGATTTACTCTCAGACAACAAAGGAGCATGACGAGCACTTGCGCTTGGTACAACAGTGTTTGCGAGAGCATAAATTGTATGGGTAGTTGTCCAAATTCTCATTTGATCAATTGAGGATTCATTACTTAGGGAATGTCATCTCTGGTGAAGGTATCGTCATGGATCCAACAAAGGTTGAGGCTATTATGGGATGGCCTGCATCGACGAATGTCCCAGAAGTGATGGCTTCATGGGTTTAGCAAGATACTATCAACAGTTCGTCAAGGGATTTTCGAAGATAGAAAAACTGAGTATGGAGTTACAGAAGAAGAACAAGAAGTTTGTGTGCACAGAGAAATGTGCAGAGGCATTTTGGAGGCTCAAGGAGCTGTTGACAACAAAACTGATGCTAAATTTCCCTGACATGGATGCAAGCTTCTTGGCATGCACTGACACATCCAAGGAAGGATTAGGCAGATTTTTGATGCAAGATGGTTAAGTGATCACTTACATCTCAAGGAAACTGAGAAGGCATGAGGAAAAATATGCGATGCACGATTTGGAGTTGTTAGCCATTGTATATGCCTTGAAGGTTTGGAGATACTACCTTGTTGGATGACAAATTGAACTAAAGACAAACCACTGTGGAATACCGCACATCTTTATGCAAAGCGACCTGAATGCACGACAACGACGTTGGTGAGAACTGCTTAGCAAGTACGATTTTGAGATTTCTTACATAAAAGGAATAGTGAGCAGAGTGGCAGATGCATTGAGTCAGAGAACATGCATATTTTTAGTGTTGCCTCTTCAGACGAATCTGCGTGAAAATATTCTAACTTTACAGCTCGACGATGAATGGTACAAAGAGGTCGAGGATTTTATCGGACAAAACAAAATGATGGTACCAAGATTCGAAGGATTTAAATTTGACGATGATGGATTATTGAGGTTTAAAAATTGGATTTACGTACCAACGAATGACGAGTTGAGGAGCTTGATCCTAAACGAGGCTCATAGAGTAGTATACATGGCTCACCCGGGAGTCACGAAGATGAGGGCAAACCTTAAACCCTTATTCTTTTGGAAAGGAATGAAGGCATACATAGTCAACTATGTGGCCAGATGTCTAGAATGTCAGTAGGTAAAGGCTGAACATAGACATCCAATAGGATTACTACAACCACACACTATCAGAGTCAAAATGGGAGGTTATTTCGATGGATTTTATTGTTGGATTGCCACTGATGACAAGGAGACATGACTTGATTTTCGTGGTAGTCAACACTCTGATGAAGAGTGTTCATTTTATTCCTGTGCGTACGATGTATCAAGCACCTGAAACTGCTAGAGTTTTCATCAGTGAGATTGGGAGGATGCATGGCATACCTAAGAGGATTATATTTGATCGAGGATCGGTGTTTACTGAATGATTTTGGACTAGTTTCCAAGAGGCATTGGAAACCTGACTTAACTTTAGTACTGTGTATCACCTGGATACTGACAGGCAGACTGAACGAACAAACCAGACCTTGGAAAACATGTTGCGCATGTACGTGCTAGACCAACATAAGAATTGGGAAGAATTCTTGCCACTGGTAGAATTTGCTTATATTAAAAGTTACCAAAGCGCCATTGAGATGGTGCCTTTCGAGTTCTTTATGGGTGATTGTCTCAGACACCTTTGAGCTAGGATCGGCTTGAGGATATGGTCCTGGTGGAACCAGAAGCGATCCAAGAAATGGAAGATTAAATGCAAACTATAAGACAAAGGATCAAGGAAGCAAGATCGACATAAGGGTTATGTCGATACGCATCGTGTCGATTGTAGTTACGAAGTTGTTGATCAAGTCTTCTTGCAGGTAAAACTGCATAAGAGTTAGATCAATTGGAAAGGGTGCTAAACTCTCTCCTAGGTTCGTGGGACCCTTCGATAATGTTGAGAGAAAGGGGCAATGGCCTATCAACTAGCCTTGCCTGATTCTTTGAGGTGTATGCATGATGTTTTCACGTATCTGTTTGAGACATTATTTTAGTGATCCTACACATGTTATTAACATGATCTCCTTGTAGGTATTGGACGAAGGGGCGCTTAAAGCTGAGTCGATCCGCATCCTGGATCATCGCATTCGAAAGCTATGGCGTCGAACAATAAATGAGGTCAAGGTCCAGTGGGACAACTATAGTCTGCACCTAGCGACCTCGGAGGACACATATGATATGCACCAACAATTTCCAATTTTGTTGGATAGATAGACTTGTGATACTATGATACACATTATTTCGGCACTTATATACTGTGAAACTTCGGGATGAAGTTTAGACCAAGAGGGGTTGTATGTAACATCCCACTTTTGCATGCACTGAGCGAACTTATTTTCTGAGGACACTTGCTTGCAAGAGATCCGGATTATTATACCATTGACTGTTGATTTTTATTATGAGGCATTATGGATGTGATTATATGTTATTCTGTTGTTTTGACTTAGACAGGTGCTATTGACTCGGTTCTCCTGAGTGTGCAGGATTTGGACCTCGAGGATGGTGAGGCATCGATGAAACCCTTGGACTCTGGATCGATTCAGGGAGTGGACTATTGGGGTTTGATTGTTCATCTGATTATATATTATGATTATGGATTTTGTTCTTACATGATTCCTTGATGGTGCAGGATGAAAATAGCTTGCCGACCAGACTCACATGTGGAGTAAAGGGGTAACGCATGATAACCAGATATGTTGAGGGAGAGGTGTGGACAACAGCCCTGCCACAACCTACTATCCCTCCCGTCGTGGCTCAAACTGTAGGTTAACGACTACCTATTTCGATAAGACTCATGATGTCATGAGGGAAGATTGTGACAGTCTCTCACGATGATTCTAAGGGGCGCGCAATAAGGCAGGGGCCTTATTCCTTAGAGGCCCTTAATCTCCCACAAGATCACCTATTGGAGTATTGACTCTAGGGTTTTTTTATGTCTACCAAGTCAGTCAAGAGGCGAGTGGCACCCTTGGAGAATGTAGTGCGTCCTGAAGGGCACGTCGCGCAAGGGAACATAATGAGGCGAGTGGCACCCTTGGAGCACCTAGTGCATCATGAAGGGCACATCACGTTGTTAAATAATAAATGAATAAACCTATATGGCCTTAGAATGAATAATGTGATAATAAATATTTAAAAACAATTTCTCTAATAAAATGTCGCCCAACCTCGAAAATTAAAATCTAGGTAAGTGATACTTGTGATAAAATTATATATTTATATAAAAATAAAAACATAAATAAATAAATAATAATGATAATCATCATTAATCATGTGACGAGAAGGGGGTAAGCAATTCAATTAATTTATAAAAATCTTTTGGGGGATAAAATCTAAAAAGGGGAAATAATTGTTTTGTTATATTATGCTAATTAAAAATTTATTAATTAAAAAGGAAAAGGGGAAAAGGGTAATTTTATGCACATGCCAATTTGAGTTTTAAATGAAAAGGGAAAGAGGGAAATTAGGAAAAAGAAGGAAACATAAAAATAAAGGGGAAACACAATTAAAAGGTAGAAAGACTAATTTAGTAAGGTATCTAGCATTTAAGAAATTTCTAAATTAAACTCAAATAGTAACTTAGTAAGGGGGTAAGCCATTAAAATGTGTAAGGGAATATGGGGACACCTAGGAGCGATTCTAGGAATGCTTTTAGGTGGGTGAGAGAAATAAGAGTAATTAATTAATGAATGAAATTAATTTATGGTGCAATGAAGGGGATGGGTGACACATGTACGGGGAGGATTTTTATGAATTAAATTATTGAACAATAAATTAAATGGGATTTTGGGAAAGTAAATGACTTAGAAACTCTATATAAAGGAGGGAGGAGGAGGATGATGGATCTCTTCGGTTAAGCGTAACGTTACACTGCAAAATTTCAGACTTGACTGACTTAGCTTGTAGGAGTTGGGATACCCAGCTCGGTGAGGAGTGGTAACTCGGCCTTGCGAGGCGAGCTGGGAGCTAGAGGTTCTTTGGTTCAATGTGCGTGAACCCTTTGCAGCTCGGGGGCTAAGGGGGAAGAAGAGTACCCCTAGTGTTGGCTAGGAGATACCAGTGAAGTATCATCGGTTGGCAAGCGAAAGTGGCACGGAGCGCGTGGGACAACGATTCAGAGCGGACGACTTGGGCTATGGTACGTTTTCTCTCATTCTACATGGTAGATTATTATTGACTTTACGAGTTCAATTATGTACACTTAACAGTGTAAAGAAGGTGTTTGACTTAGCATTTTAATTCATAATTTAATTTTCCCTTTAGCCTTAAGCTCGTTTCTTGACTTGATTCTCTTGGCATTCGATCCTTGATGTTGTGAACATCCTATGATTTTATTGATTTTGTGATGATTTTTCACTTTTTCCTTCACCCTCGTCCCTAGCTCATCATTCCATGCCTTAGTAGTCGGCCAGGAGCCGGATCAACGATCATAACTTCGGTGTTAATAAACCTATAGATCCTAACGCCCTACTTTTCTATGCGTGGATGATGAGTGAAGGATGTGTTTGCCCAGTCTTCTACCCCTGTTGATTTTTCCTGGTTGAGTGATTTTCTTGCACCTTGCTACGATTGATTACCTTTGTGATTGTTTTCCCTTCCGTAGAGAACCGCACTGACTGCAGTTTTACCTCTGCACTTTCATATATTTTAAGAAAAATTTTAGCTTGCGTATTTTCCCACACAATGACATCTTATAAGTTATTTTGGACTGCGTTTGAATCTTTTTACACAATGATTTATACATATTGTGTGACAACGTTGGAATTGTTTGCGTTGATAAGAATGTGCTCCATGGAATTGTCTGCATTGATGGAATTGTATTATATCCATGTGTTCCTTTAAACCAAGATTTTATTGCCACCTTGCACAGTTTCTGATCCATGTTTGGCATCATGCAACGTTTTTATCTACCTGTGTTTGCTCACTACGAATTTGCATTTACATTGAATTGGACAGTGTGCCTTCCTTAGACATTACGCATTTATTGACTACGATTTCACATATTTTAGGTGCACTATGACTGCGATTTCAATTAGACAGTGGTAGGGTATTTCCTTATTTAAAAACAACGTGTACATATAGGTGAATGGGTGATACCATTTTTATGGACCGACCACCTGTTGTTTGATAGTTGTATTGCTTGGCGATTTTACTGACAACAATATTATTAATTACCATTGCTATTGCTTCTTGAATAGCATTTGAATTCGTGAGATCGTGACTTTATGAACAACTTTTTGGGGCAACGAATCTCTGTCTGATAGTGAGTTTTATATATTGAATGAGAGATAGCTACCTCCTATACGTATTGACAACATTTTTATAATCTAGACAGTTTTATCCCTGCGTGTTGGTTTACCCAGCAAATTCTAGTGTTTTGGGCAGTGACCTCATTTAGGTAGTAATCAGTGACCCCACTTAAATATTAGAGAAGAAAATCCTAAAAGGTGAAAAAGATGTCCATGCCCACCTCCTCCAAATGTAGGTTTAAATTAGATGGACTTGGGGACTTTTGTAGGGTATTGGCCCTTCTATAAAAGTTCTATATGTTCTTGGGTTATATGTTCCTTCACTAGAATTATTCTTGAGATAAACTACTTCATTGAACAATTTTTTAACCATTTTAAGCACACTTTTCAAATTAGTGAGTTCCTTCTCTGCAAATTTAGATAATAAAAGATGTTTCTTTTTTACCACCATAGCTTTGTTATCTTCCCCTCTGTTGACACTTGAATCTGTTAGGACCAAAATGACAACCTCACAAGGATGTAAATCCTCGTGCGTTTTAATAGAGGTGGTACTCCTCTTTAGATTTTCTTGAGATTTTCAAATATTAAGAATGTGGGACTTGACAGAAGTTCGTTATAGTAATTCAAAGAAACAAAAATATTACAAGAAAATAAAGGAAAAAGTTATCGTTTTCTTTTTAAAGAAAGTTCCTGAGAAAGGACCAGGAATCATACATTTCACAAATTTAAAGGAAATAAGCAAAATTTCCTCACATTCATCATAGTTTAGGATAAATATTTCTGATCACATAAAATCAAAATAATATGATTCACATGCATAAGAGAATTTTAACAAAGTGGACACATGGGAATCTCAAATACTTTATATTATGAAAATAGTGTTACAAAGCACAGTTGAGATTGTTCCCAAAGCAATTCTCTTGAAATTTCCAAAAATATATAGTCCGTTACATATTCTTTGAAATTGTAAATGTGTTTGTCTTAAAGACTAGGATTGTGGCTCCCGTGTACCATAAAGCAAATAAATACAAGAAATAAGATTTTAGAAGGAAGACGATGGGAGTAGAAGGATCAACAAGACTATGATGGTATGTCTCTCTGTATTCACTTGCTTTTTGTTGTCCTTTCATTGTATTTATCGACAGTTACAGGAACCATCTCAACTGTTTCCTGCCCTTTTTAATAAAAAAAATTAAATAAACTTTTATTTTCACAATTTAATTAATTTCCCATTAAAATAAGACGACTGCAATTTAATTTTCTGGAAGTGAAAACCATCGTTTTAATCATGTAAACCACTAACTATGTTCTCTTCATTGTATCATCTTTCCACCGATATAAATTTTGTGTAAATCCATCACTCGTATCTCAAGATATGAGCTCGTGAGGTTGAGTTGTCATGTAGGCCCATTAAAAATGCAACTGATTGATATTTTAATTTCTGAGAAAAATTTATCAACTTTTAGCACTTGAAACCTTTACCACCATCTTCTAAGTTTAAATACCTTTCCAACGGTATAAATTTTGTGTGATTCCAACACCCGGAGCTCAAGTTATGGCTTTAGCGAGATTGTCGCTTAGCCACCATCGATCAAGTTTGATTGGTAAATGTGGACCCTTGATTTAATTTCGACCTCCTTTGTTGAATTTCAAATTTTCTTCATTATTCTTATCCCACATGTACAAGAACAAAATAGTCTTAGTGGTATATAATGTTAAGTGTAACATACACTTGACAAGAAATAAAGAAGAGAGGAGACTATGGAGCTTGGAGGATTCGACCCTTGGAAAGTTGTTGAATAGAATACTAATTTTGCATGCCCAGTTAGCCACCAATATGCCCGGTCAACAATGATGAGTCACCCAACCAAATTTTTCCATGTGTCATTACCCGGTAGGTCAACAATCTTCTAATAAGAATCTACCATATGGAATCCAATAAAATTATTCCATGTGTCACTTCTTATATGTTGCCACGTGTCTCGACTAATTAGTTTCCATGTGGCACCATCCATTAACTGCCATATGGATGTATCTCATTGGTTAATAAAGTGCCATGTGTTGCTTGGAGATGTTCCTCATATAACTTAGGATAGGAAAATATTATTAAAATAATATGGCGAGTTCACGAGTTTACGTGAATGCAGAGGTAGGTGAGGAAATCATCGCGGACTAGTGGTAATACATAGTAACAAATGAGTGTGAAAAATTGTAAGTGTAGGTGAAGTGAAGAGGAGAGGTAAATAGTTTTAAAATATTCTAAGTCTTGAGAATCGGCCAGATGGACTCATATAACATGAAATAAACATCACGTAAATAGTTGTAAAATATTCAAAGTCTTGAGAATCGATCGGACGAACTCATATAACATGAAATAAACATCACCAAACCCGCGAACCCGTGAACCTGCGGTAACTCATATATTTGGCTAAGTGTTGGAGAAGTTACATAGTAAAGAGTAGTAAAAAGAGTTGTTTGCATTATGAAAGTGGCGGAAGTCAAAGTGCATTGTGAGGGTAGCAGAGATAAAACATACTCTTAGGAAATATCACCAACTTGCAAACCCGCAGTAAGCCATAGTAAATAAGACTAAGTCTGGAAAGTATATAATAGATCACGTGAAATATAGAAAGAGATATGGAAAATATGAAAAATGAAAAGAAATATATGGGAAATAAAGGAATTACGTGAAATTTGGGAAAGGAAAAAAGGAAAAGGAAATAAATGGCAAATGGGATAATGAAAATGGAAAGGAAAATAAAAAGAAATGGGAAAACAAAGGAAAAGGGAAATGAATGTGAGCATGGAAAATAATAAGGAAACATGGCTATGGTAAGGGGAATATGAAAGTAATGAGACAATGGGAAAAATGACTAAGCATAAAACGAGAGAATGAATATAGGTGAAGGGAAAGGAGAGGAGAGAACATGTCACTTAGAACACTTTTCATATTTCTTCTTCTAATACCTCCATTGGACTTCTCGACAAAAGTATGTGTATCTTGGTCATGGAGACTGCGATTTTGATTCCGTGAAATGCATGGCGAAGCTGATATCGAGGGCTATGAAATGAACATATAATAGTTCAAAAATATTCAGCTTCCAATATCGTTTTATTATTATTATTATTCCAGGAGAGGGAACATATAGGTGACCAAATTTTGGTCCACACCCTCTCAGATTTCCCACCAAAGTGAGCATTGTTTTCTCCACCTTCTTGGCTTATTCAAAAAAAAAAATCCAGAATTGTTTTACTAATTCTTTTGAAAAACATCGCAATAGATTCATGTAGACCAGATGTGTAATATTCAACTACCGCCCCCTCGGATGGTCGGGCATTAATAGGGAATTTCTTAAGAATTTTGGTGAAGCATTGACCGAAATATTTAATTCATCATTTCTTCTCCATTTTAATGGCTATTAATTCTTTTAATAAAGTAGTTGGAGTATTTTCTTCACCAAACTTGTTAATATACACAATTTCAAAGTCATCCTATCCCGTGATAGAATCTGTACCCAGAATATAGTACCAAGTGGATGCCTTGTTTTCAAAGGTATATGCGAACAACCTATAGAGCACATCCTCATATTCTACATTCATTAACTACGTAGCTAAATAATAATAATAAATGTGGTTCTTTGGGGCACATGATTTGTTGAGGTCAAATTTAGGAAAACTTATTTCAGGGTTCTTGAGAAAATCATGAATTTACCCCCCTAAGTTGAGGGCAGCTTGTGACATCCATGTAGGAACATGAGGTTGGTTTTTGGCCATTTGATGAGCTATTAGTTGTTATAAGAAATATTTTTCCATTGAGACAGATCCCACCTATCCGAAAGTCAAGTCAGTTACATCCTCTTTGGTAGATCAACATGAGATAGAGACTACCTTCACCTCACATGGCCATGTATCTAAGGTAGTGAAAAGGGGGAGTGTAAAATCCCCACAATAATCCTAATTTTAATTAATGCATAATGTAGATATAAATATGGTTATGGACAAGCAATGTAATATGCGAAATGTATTTTTTGATTTTAATAAAAATAATGTGATGCCAGCTGCTGAGAATATGGACAAAGATGGGGGTTGATTAATCCACATGAGCGAAGTGAATGTCTAGGAGTATCTAAGAGGGGGCCAAGGAGGAAACTAATTATGGATATTAATTTAACCCATATTTTTAAATTTTATTATTGTAACAACCCCATCACTACGACTAGTAGCGACACAAGCAAGTGATTTTTATTTTTTTTAAGCAGGAAGTAAATCAATGAAAATAATTAATCAACACCACTTGACGATTAACACAACTTACGCATTCAGGCAACAGACAAAAATGACCCAACATACTATCACATCATGCAACTGGACGAAACATGCAATAATGAATAGATAGGCAAAAACGACTACCTGCCCGACACAAGAAAGACAACGCCTACCGGCAAAAGGACAACATCAACAACCCGACACAAAGGCTTCAATGACCAGTAACTAGAAACCTCTACGACGCATGAAAGAAACAAATTAAGGCATTACAAAGCCAAGTACCAACATCAATTACAACGAACAAATGTCCACATCAGGAAGCACAAGACTCTGGCTAGGTTATCATTCACATCTATCCATTAGGGCGACCAATGATCCCCTTATCAAGAATCATGCCATCACAAGGCAATAAGCATGATAGTAACCATGGCGCAACATAATATTTCTAGGCCTTTAAACCAAGCGAAATTCCCTCACGCTAGGAGACTATACCCAAGCACCAAATTAACTGTCAAAAACATGATGACTATACCCAAGCACCAAATCAGCGAGTCAACAATATTTAAAACGCTATCCAGACTTAAACATTACCAAACTTAAACATTACCAGACTTGAACAATATTAATCGCCACAATATTAAATCGTTGGGTAATATAAAATGTGAAAGAAAATTTGTTGTCTATAAAATATGAAAATTGTTGTCTATATTCAAATATTTGCTTAATACCATTCACATATAATTCGTTGTCTAAATTCACATATAAAAATGTTAATATTACATATAAAATCACTATCTATCCTTCACGTGTAAAAACGCTGACATTACATATAAAAACGTTGACTAACTGTAAATTGCTATTGGTGTGAAAACGCAGAGGTACACCATCGTCGTCTGTATATAAATGGTTGTCTAGACTTGTGATGTTTAGAATAGTCTAATTTCATTGTTAGACATTTGTTTAGAGCATAAAATTCATTGTGGTTTATAACAAACATAGACACGGTAAATTCGCAGACACGTCATAAATAAACACAGACATTCCATATTAAAAACGCAGTCATGTACACAATCATATTTAAAACGAAATCATTCACTTAATAAAATCGATGTGATCAATATGTCGATGCTATCTAACAATTCTTAAAATCCTAATTATCAAAATTAATATAAAACTAATTTTAAAAGTCAATTTCATTCGACGATAAGCTATGGATAAACGAAATCACCTCTAACTATAAGTCCACCTAAAAGGATTTTTAATGCAATTCTTTTTTACTATGGAGTATTGAGATAAAGCTTTCAAAACATTAAGCTTCCTGATATCACACTTATCGGAGTAAAGATCGTCTTCTAACTCACATTAAGTACTTTAAGGGAAAATCACTAAGTTAATTATGATATTGCTGGGTAGTCTTATATGTCGTTGGGTAAATCACCATCACTATTTGATAATTAAATATCGTTGCGTAAAGAACATTTTACTGTCAACAATATTAATAAAAGCACCATTATAAAAACACTACCATAATAATAGACACCATTATAGAAATGTTGTACATATAAAATAATAATAAACACCATTACTAAAACGTTGTCATATAAACACCATTATAAAATAATAATAAACACCATTATCAAAACGTTGTCATATAAACAATCATGAACATGTTGTCATATTAACACGCGGTCATTCACAACAACCAATATTAAACAAAACATAACATTGTCTATTAAAAACGCTAAGGATGTCTATCAAATATATGTTATGGCTATTGTTAAAGGTATGATATCGCTAAGATTGATATGATATTCAATCATTGTCAATACATACAAAATCTCTATCAACATATTAAAAAAATCATTGTCAATAATACTGTCAATCAGTGTGTTGTCAGTCAATAAAATATATGTCCAATGCTATCTAACAATAATCATTTTTGGGAAATCACTGGCAATAATACTGTCAATCAGTATGTTGTCAGTCAATAAAATCGATGTACAAATTCTATCTAACATTAATCATTTGTGGGAAATCATTGTGTAGACAAGGTGAATTAAGTGACTGGTGGACAATTAAACAAGCATTTTTATTCCAGGTGAGTTTAATCTAGGGGAGGACACATAGCATGGTTTAAACCATAATGAAAACATTTTCACTCTGGACACAGTAAAGGTTTATTTCAACAGTAAAAAAAAATGAAATAAAACTGGACGCATATACTAGTTAATCAATGGTAAAAATGATTCCAGATTTAGACGTACTAAAGGACACCATAACCTTTGAACTATAAGCATTCTATCCAAGAATAATCTAGGCGATGACTCCAGGAGGAAAAATGAAAAGCAGTAGAAGATCACAGCAAGAAACAATCAATCTCAAGAGTAGAAGATAAGTCAATCATAGCAAGGATTAAACATTCATACACAGAGTTTAAACAATATCGTTATACAAAAACATAGAGCATAACATGCTATCCAAAAATGAAGAGACAATCATTCAAATAGAAACACAAATATTATCAGAGTTTAAGAAATAAAAAACACAGAGTTTAAGCATTCAGGGATTAAGCATTCAATGCAGAGTTTAATCGGGTTTAATCAATCAGGACGTAGAGATACTCATTCACAAGAAGTCGCAAGACTAATCATTCAACAATGAATCAATCAACGCAAGGATACTCATTCACAAGAAGGCGCAAATATCTGGGATTAATTGCAAGATAAAAACGCAGAGATAAGTAAGGGATAGATAGTTGGGAAAAATTTATCCTTCACTTATTATCCATGCACGGGAAAGCAGGGCATTTGAATCTATAGGTATTTAACCACCAGAGTGACAACCGTCGATTCAACTCATGGTCGACTACTCAGGCATTGACTAATAACTAAAGGGATAAGGGACAGAAGATAAAAAATCAATTTTTCTTCACATTAATCAATAAAAACAAACGCAGAGAAGTCATTGCAATCAGAGGTTGGGTTCGCCATGGGAAATCAATTCAAAAAACAACAAGCGAAAGGCTAGGATGACTTTAAGTTCTTGATCATAAAATGTTGAATAAAACATAATCTTACATGAGCGGGATGTTACATACACCCCCTCTTGGTTTAAACTTTGACTCGAAGTTTCACAATATATAGGTGCCGAAATAAAGTGTATCACAGTATCATAATGTTGGTCAGTTTGCACAGGTTGTTGCACAGGTTTTGTCATTAATGTCAAACTTTTTGCTAAGAGATTCCTTCAGAATTTGGGAATTCAGAATTTGCAAGTTGAGAGATTCGGGAATTCGAAGATTACAAGTTGAGAGAATGGAGGCATGCTTATCAATATACCGAAATGCGAATTCATGATTCAATCTAGACCGTTGGATCATGGAGGGTCAAGGACCGTCGATCCAAATATAAGCAGAAATCGGATATCGGGAAACAAAGAAAGGAGGAGCTCCAACCTTTGACATCGTGATACGCGAAATCGCGAAACGCAGAGTCCCGAAAGGCTATGAGCTGTCGATCAGAGCACAAATTTTTGATGAGATCAGGACCGTCGATCCAAATATAAGCAAAAATCAGATATCGGGAAACAAAGAAAGGAGGATCTCCAAACTTTGACATCGCGATACATGAAATCGCGAAACGCAAAGTCCCGAAAGGTTGTGAGCCGTTGATCGGAGTGAAAAGTTTCGATGAGATCAGGACCGTCTGATCACAAAATACCGAAAGGGACACACGTCACATGATCTACGGTTTCGAGAGTTTTTTGTTGGAGGTCATGAAGACCTAATGGCCAAATTACCAAAACCCCAACAACCATCCATCTCGATGAATGATTAAGTCATG
This sequence comes from Picea engelmannii, assembly GCA_009831015.1. Taxonomy (NCBI): domain Eukaryota; kingdom Viridiplantae; phylum Streptophyta; class Pinopsida; order Pinales; family Pinaceae; genus Picea; species Picea engelmannii. The sequence goes on along the minus strand of ML780703.1, from coordinate 701,784 downwards.
TTCATTGGATTAATCATTGGAGGGATAATATAAGATTCATATATGACCGTTGATATGTCCCTGACAAGTTAACGAGAACCGTCCGATCTATATCCACCAGATCAATTGTGAAGCCGTAAGATCATTTTGGGGATCGCGATTTGGAGTGTAGAAACATTGCATCAATGAAACTCCGAAATGCGAAATGTCGAAATGAAGAGTACACGTGGAAAGAGGTCAGTGTTTTGCTGACTGGAAAGTCAAGAGAGGAGTTCTCTATGTTCTGAAATCACAATAAGATGAGGACCGTTGGATGCGAAGGACACATGGCTAGCGATTATCATTTCGCTGACTGACAGTCAAAGGAAGAAAATTCCCCAACCTTCTAACTCCCGAAGTGAAAAACGTGAAAACACCTTTTTGGCATAGGCCGAGGTTACCACCAGTGGTCGTACAAGAGGGAGGAGATAGCACGAAGCTAAGCCCCATTTCAGGGATCGCAAAATGAAGAGGCGAGATGTCTTCACCTCAGGATTTCCGATATGCGAATCATGAAAGCGCCTTTTTGATTAAGCCCGTGGTCATAGCCAATGGGCATATGGTTTAGCACAAATGTCTTTCTGAAGCACTCAAGGCTTGTTTCTATTGAAAAGTCAAAACTCAACGTATGCTCATTGAACGACGTTGATTAAATGATGAAACAGATCGAACGGTTGTTGTTCTTCTTGACGCCTTAGCCAATAATAATTTCTATAAGGTAGTTGTTCAGTTATTGTAACTAATTCTTCGAAGCATGAAGATTCTAATGTACACTCTGATTGTCAAATAAATTATGTGAGAGATTGTGGGTGACAAGTGGGGAATAATGGTGGAGCCGAAGCTCTGAAACAGTGAGAAGAAATGATGAAAACATAGCAAAGGTTAAGGAGAGAATATATATGAACAGATTGATAAATTTATGAGGTTTGGTCAAGGATGGATTCTGATATGAATATATAAACAGAGATTACTTAAATGTCTAATATTTGACAGAGAAGATAAAGAGTTGGTTTGCACGTTCTTAGTGACAGAGAAGGATTCTAGGGTGGTAGGGAGGAGCAAGGGGAGACTGTAAAAGTCTCCTGTACAAGTTGGTTCTTGTACATCTGGGAGTTGTAGCTTCCATTCAGTAGGTGTTGAAGAAACAGAGGTAGCAGCCTCATCAGGGTTATATCTTAGATAAAATAAGAATGTAAAGATGAGTTGGATCTTTCCTTTCATTCATAAGAAGAAGAGGTTTTTCCCTTTTGGTTTTCCTCATGAAAAATCACTATGTCACTGTTTCATTTATGTGATTGTATATTTATTGGTTAAATGTATTACTGCAAGTTAACTGTTAAAGGCATGATTTATTGATTAATAAGTAATCTTCTTATAAAATGAAAGAAATTTTATACAACTGATTCACCCCCCCCCCCTCTCAGTTGACTTATCCTATTCAACAATTGGTATCAGAGCAGGTTACTTCAAGATATCAGTTTAACCATTGGAATTTTTTTGATCATTCATAATGGATAAGAAGTCAGAATTTACAAAACATGGATTGCCTTTATTTGATGGTCATAATTATGCTTTTTGGAGTATCAGGATGAAGTTGTTTTTACAAACTCAAGGAATAGATATCTGGCAGGCTGTACTAAATGAATATAAAGTCCCAACAACCATTCCAATAGATGCTATAGGTAAGAGACTCTATGAGATTAATTCCAAAGCTATGTATGAAATACTAGGAGGTCTAACAGGGTCAGAATTTGTTAAAGTTATGCATTGTGCATCAGCACAAGAAATATGGGATAAATTTAAAAATGTATATGAAGGAGACACTAAGGTAAAGAGTGCTAAGCTACAATCATATAGAAGTCAATTGGAAATCCTAAAATGGAAGAATCTGAAGATATAGCTACCTACTTTCTTCATATTGATGAAGTTGTTAATATCATGAGAGGTCTAGGAGAAACACTTCATAATAATATTATTGTGCAAAAGGTACATAGATCACTTCCTGCAAGATTTGACTCAAAAATATATGCATTAGAAGAAAGAACAGATCTTGATACTTTAGAAATGGATGACTTACATGGAATACTAATAGCATATGAGATGAGAACCTCTGGTGACAATTCTTTCAGGAAGGAAGCAACTTTCAAGGTAGAAAAGAAATATAAGAAAAAGGTTGAAGTAGAAATCAGCAGTCATGAGGAGTCAGAAGGTGTTGTGGAAGAAGCAAATTTTGTTAAAAATCTGAAAAGAGGTACTGGCAAGTATAAAGGTAAGCTTCCTCTGAAATGCTTTGGTTGTGGTAGAATAGGAAATTTTTCATCTAAGTGTCCTTACAATAAGCATACTGATAATGAAGAAGACAGTGATAGAAAACCTAAGGAATTCATGAATAGACATAAGAATTTTTTTCAAAGAAAAACTTACAAAAAGAAAAGCCCATGTATAAAAGATGACAGTGATATTTCATAATTTGGTGAGAGTGATGACAGTTCAGATGTACAACTTTTTATGGCTATGGAAAAATAGGATGATCAGTCTGGTGAAGAAGAAGAAGGTGAAGTTGATCTAGAAGCTAAACTGGTAAGTGCTTTAAGTGAATTAAGAAAAATGAGAAGGGAATGCAAACATTTTAAAAGAGAAATTGAGAATCTAGAATTTGAATTACAGAAATCAAATGGTTTGATTGAGAGCAATGAAATCATGGTAGTTGACTTAAAACTTAAAATAGAAGAGGCTAGAGTGACTGAAGAATCTCTAACTAAAATGCTTGCAGAAAAGGATAAGGAAAATGAAGGTTTAAAAATTGAAGTAGTCTCTTTAAGAAAGAAAGTACAAG
>ML780703.1:637846-661965 GCA_009831015.1 Picea engelmannii | reverse complement strand
AAATTAATTTTTTTCCTCTTCGTGGTAAATAAACCATGCGCTAACCCTTTAAACATTTTTTTTTTTAAATAAATGGAGGGCGAATGATAATAAAGCTCTCCATCCCTCTCCAACACAAAAAATTCGCCCCATCAAAATTCAAATCTCCTTAATTTCTCCCACGAGCGAAATTTCGCCCCTAAAATCACCTATGCTCCAGGGTCGACATTCGATAAGGAATTCGTGTTATTGGTTCAGTTCCCAGTTTTAGGTCGATGGTAAATTCCAATTCCCTCTTCGACAACATCCCAGGTAACTCCTCCAGGAAGGCGTACACAAACTCTCTCACCACCAGAAGGTGATCTATACCTTATGTTACTCCATTCTCGTTTAATGCAAGGATCACATAAATCTTACATCCTTTGCACATGCTCTTACGTAGTTGCAAGGAAGAGATGAACCTCAGGGAAACTCTTTGGTTCCTACCTACAATCATGAGTCTTTGTCCCTCATCATCAACAAAGATCAACCGTTTTGTCTTACAGTTGAGTATCACCTCATGTGATTCCAACCAGTCCATACTGATCATGACGTCATAAGATCCTAATATCATGACGTACAGGTTGGCCCTAGTGACAAAATCTCCCACGTCAAGGATACAACCCGTAACCTTCCCACCAACCTTATGTTTTTCTCTCGAAGCCATTTCTACAAGATAAAATCATCCTTTTCAACTCCGTTTACCTTAATTCTCTTTAGTGCTGCCCCATAAATGAAACTCTCTGTAGCACTGGGATCTATCAAAATACTAAGGGTCTAGTCAGCGATGGTACCTAATGTCTTGAGCACAGTCGAATGGGGCTCTGGATGGCGTTTATTCACCACTGCATGAATCTAATGGGCCTTGCCCAATCTCCCACGGTAGTGGGTCCGACTGATCCAGCTGCTCTAGTCCTCTCCATGGGGCAGTCGCGCTGGTAATGTGGCTCCCCACATTCCAACACACTTTCTTCAGTCCAGTATTCCTGGTACCTGAGTAGAAGTTGAATCCTAACATTAAGGCCAAACACGAACTTGTTGACCTTAATTTTCTCTGTAATTTGGTGCAGAGCATACCGAAGAAGTTCCAAAAATGGGCCTCGTACGACTGCTTTGTCGCAAGGTGTTGAACTCGTTGAGATGATGCTCAATGAATTCCTCAGAAAGATACCTCTCTTGGAACTGTTCCTCGAAAAATTCCCATGACACGTCTTCGATGGACATGTTCAAATGAGGCAGGAGCATCTTCCATCATAGAAGAGTGCTCCCCTTCAGTTGAAAGACCTCCATGTGGACCTTCATGTTGGAGGTATAGTCGCACAGTGCAAAGCACATTGCCATATTATCCAACCATGCCTCGACAGCTGCATTGTCTGGGGCACCAAAGAACTTAGGAAATTTGACCTTATCTAGTTTGCAGTGAATACTAACGGTACTGGTTGGCCGCGTTGTGGACCCTCAGGGGTACAGGCACCCCGACCTCATATCAATATAGATAGTGAATCAAGGCCTCTGAAAATGTCTGGAAGGACCCTGATCAGACCATCATCATCCCTTACAAAAATCAAATTCATCCCAAGGGCTTGTTCGTCCCCCTTGGGGGTTAGACTCCGAGGGCGCAGTCACTTCTGGAGGCATCGCACCTCCTTCCATGGCACCACACTGTGAACCGCTATGGTTCCCTCTAATCAAGATCACCGGATGGACACTTTAAAGTTTTAATTAGTGATAGATTATTACTCAATGGTTTACTACAGTGGAAAGCATGGTGATCCACAGTCGTAGGGTTGAACCCACTCTAATACCATATGTAACGACCCCATCATTACGACTAGTAGCAACGCAAGCAAGTGCAATTTTTTTTTTTTTTTTTTAAGCAAAAAGTAAATCAACGAAAATAATTGATCAACACCACTTGATAACGAACACAACTTACGCATTCAGGAAATAGACAACAACGACCCAACATACTAGCACATCATGCAACTAGACGAAACATGTGATAATCAATAGACAGGAAAAAATGGCTACCCGCTCGACACAAGAAAGAAAACGCCTACTAGCTAAAGGAAAACATCAACAATCCGACACAAAGGCTTCGACGACCAGTAACTAGAAACCTTTGCGGAGAGTGAAACCAATGCATTAAGGCATTACAGAACCAAGTACCAACATCAATTACAATGAACAAACACCCACATCGGGAAGCACAAGACTCTGGCCAGGTTATCATTCGCATAGATCCATCAGGGTGCACAATGATCCCCTCATCAGGAATCATGCCATCATAAGGTGATAGGCATGACAGTAACCATGGTGCAACATAACATTTCTAGGCCTTTAACCCAAGCTAAATTCCCTCACGCTAGGAGACCGAATTAACTGTCAAAAACATGACGACTATACCCAAGCACCAAATCGGTGATTCAACAATATTTAAAACGCTATTCATGATGATGTTATCCATTACTCAGGGATTAATCAGATTTTAACAATTAATTATCTACCATAATTAAACATTACTAGACTTGAACAATATTAATCACTGCGTAATATAAAATGTGAAATAAAATTTGTTGTCTATGAAAATGTATTGTCTATAAAATATGAAAATTGTTGTCTAATTCGCTGTCTAAATTCACATATAAAAACGTTGTCTAAATTCACATATAATTCACTGTCTAAATTCACATATAAAAATGTTGATATTACATATAAAATCATTGTCTATCCTTCATGTGTAAAAACGTTGACATTACATATAAAAACGTTGACTAACTGTAAATTTCTATTGATGTGAAAATGCAGATGTACATGGCCATTGTTGTCTGTATATAAATGGTTTTCTAGACTTGTGTTGTTTAGAACAGTCTAATTTCGCTGTCAGACATTTGTTTAGAGGATAAAATTCATTGTGGTTTATCAAAAATGCTAACATAGTTAATTCGTAGACACATCATAAATAAACGCAAACATTGCATATTAAAAACCCAGTCATGTATGCAGTCATTCACTTAATAAAAATGTTGTGATCAATATATCAATGTTGTCTAACAATTCTTAAAATCCTAATTATCAAAATTGCAATAAAACTAATTTTAAAAGTCAATTTCATTCGACAATAAGTTATGGATAAACAAAATCACCTCTAACTATAATTCCACCTAAAAGGATTTTTAATACAATTCTTTTTTACTATGGAGTATTGAGATAAAGCGTTCCAAACATTAAGCTTCCTAATATCACACTTATTGGAGTAAATATCGTCTGCTGACTCACATTAAGTTCTTTAATGGAAAATCACAGAGTTAGTTATGATATTGTTGGATAGTCTTATATATCATTGTGTAAAGAACAATTTACTGTCAACAATATTAATAAAAACCGTCATAATAATAAACACCATTATAATAATAATAAACACCCTTATAAAAATGTTGTACATATAAAATAATAATAAACACCATTACTAAAACGATGTCATATAAACACCATTATAAAATATTAATAAACACCATTATCAAAACGTTGTCATATAAACAATCATGAACACACCGTCATATTAACATGTAGTCATTCACAACAACCAATGCTAAAACACAGTCATACTAATGATAAACACGCTATCATAGATTCATTGTATTTTAACAAGGATTATCAATTCGTTGTCTATATATATATATATATATATATATTGGATGAATGGTTGTGTAAACAAAACGTAACGCTGTCTATTAAAAATGCTAAGGTTGTCTATCAGATATATGTTATGGTTGTTGTTAAAGGTATGATATCACTGAGATTGATATGATATTCAATCGTTGTCAATTCATACAGGATCATTGTCAACATATTAAAAAAATCGTTGTCAATAATATTGTCAATCAATGTGCTATCAGTCAATAAAATCTATGTCCAATGTTATCTAACAATAATCATTTTTGGGAAATCCTTGGCAATAATACTGTCAATCAATGTGTTGTCAGTCAACAAAATCGATGTACAAATGTTAACTAACAACAATCATTTGTGGGAAATCGTTGTGTAGACAAGGCAAATTAAGTGACTGGTGGACAATTAAACAGGAGGTTTTATTCCAAGGGAGGACACATAGCATGGTTTAAACCACAATGAAAACATTTTCACTCTGGACGCAGTAAAGGTTTATTTAAATAGAAAAAAAAAATGAAATAAAACTGGACGCATATACTGGTTAATCAATGGTAAAAATGATTCCATATTTAGACCCACTAAAGGACACCATAACCTTTGAAATATAAGCATTCCAACCAATAAGAATGTAGGCGATGACTCTAGGAGGAAAAATGAAAAGCAGTAGAATATCGCAGCAAGAAACAATCAATCGCAGGAGTAGAAGATAAGCCAATTGTAGCAAGGATTAAACATTCATACACAGTGTAACATCTTGTTCTTGTGCACACTGAGTGAACTTTTTCTTTGAGGACGCTTGCTTGCAAGTGATCCAGATTATTATACTATTGGGTGTTTGATTATTATTATGAGGCATTATGGATATGATGACATGTTAGTTTACTGTATTGAAATAGACAGGTGCTATTAACTTGGTTCTCTTGAGTGTGTAGGATTTGGACCTCGAGGATGTTGAGGCATCGACAGAACCCTTGGACTCTGGATCGAGTCAGGGAGTGGACTATTAAGGTTTGATTATTGTATATATATATGACATATGTGCATCTAATTAGATGTTATGATTATGGATTTTATTCTTACATGATTCATTGATGATGCAGGTTGACGATAGCTTGCCGACCAGACTCACATGTGGAGTAGAGGGGTCACGCACGATGATCAGAGACGTTGAGGGAGAGGTGTGGACAACAACCCTACCACAACCTACTATCACTCCCGTTGTGGCTTGAACTGTAGGTTAAAGACTACCTAGTTTGAGAATACCCACGATTTCGTGAGGGTAGACTGCGACAGTCGCTCACGATGATTTTAAGGGGTGCACAATAAGGAAGGGGCCTTATTCCTTAGAGGCCTTTAGTCTCCCACAAGATCACCTAACGGAGTATTGACTCCAGGGTTTTTTTATGTCTACCAAGTCAGTCAAGAGGCGAGTGGCACCCTTGGAGCACATAGTGCATTATGAAGGGCACGTCACACAAGGGAAACAAAATGAGGTGAGTGGAACCCTTGGAGCACGTGGTACGTCCTGAAGGGCACATCACGCAAGGGAAACAAAATGAGGCGAGTGGCACCCTTGGAGCACCCAGTGCATCCTGAAGGGAATGTCGTGTTGTTAACTAATAAGTGAATAAACCTAGATGGCCTTAGAATGAATGATGTGATGAGAAAGTTTTAAAAACAACTTTTTTCCCTAATTAAAATGTTGCCTAGCCTTAAAAATTAAAATCTAGGTCTAAAGTAATACTCGTGGTAAAATAATAATAATAATAATCATCTTTAAACATGTGACAACAAGGGGGTAAGAAACTTGATTAAATTATTAAAATCAAGTTACTTTGGGGGATTAAATTAAAAAAAAAAAAGGAATTAATTGTTTTGTTACATATGCTAATTTAAAATTTATTAATTAAAAAGGAAAAGGGGAAAAGGGTAATTTCCTACACTTGCTAATTTGAATTTTAGCTCAAAAGGGAAAGAGGGAAATTTAAAAGAATTAGGAAACTAAGGGAAAAAGGGGGAACATAAAGAGAAAGGGAAACATAAGGAAAAATCAGAATGACTAACTTAGTAAGGTATCTTGCCTTTAAGAACTTTCTAAATTGAACTCAACTAGTAAATTAGTAAGGGGGTAAGTCATTAAATTGTGTGAGGGAATATGAGGACACCTAGGAGCGATTCTAGGAATGCTTTTAGGTGGGTGAGGGAAATAGGAGTAATTAAATAACTAATGAAATGAATTTCTAGTGCAACGAAGGGGATGGGTGACACATGTACAGGGAGGATTTTTATGAATTAAATTATTGAACATTAAATTAAATGGGAAATTGGGAAAGGGATGACTTAGAAACTCTATATAAAGGAGGGAGGAGGAGGAGGAGGAGGAGGATAGATCTCTGGTTTTATATGTAACGTTACACTACAGAATTTTAAACTTGGCTAGTTTATCTTATGGGAGTTGGGATACCCAGCTCGGTGAGGAGTGGTAGCTCAGCCTTGCGAGGTGAGCTAGGAGCTAGTTGTTCTCTGGTTTAGTGTGTGTGGCCCTTTTATGTCTTGGGGGGATAAGGGGGAAGAATAGTACCCCTAGCATTGGCTGGGAGGTACCAATGAAGTCTCATCGGTCGGCAAGCGAGAGCTGCATGGAGCGCGTGGGACAACGACTCGGAAGTTGTTACCTTGGGCTACGGTATGGAAGCTTTGTTTTGCATGGTAGATTATTGTTGATCTTATGTATTCATTTATGTACCTTTAATTGTGTAAGGAAATCATTTTACTTAGTATTTTCATTGAGAACTTAATTTCCCCTTAGCCTTAAGCTCACTGCTTGACTTGATTTCCTTGGATTTTGATCCCTGAACACTGTGACTGTCCTATTGGTTTTACTGATCTGTTGTGAGGAGTTGCACTTTTTACTTCATCCTCATCCCTAGTTCATCAGTCCATGCTTGAGAAGTCGGATAGGAGCCGGATCGTCACTTCGGTGTTAATAGACCTATAGATCTTAATGCCCTTCTTTTCTGTGCGTGGATGATGAGCGAAGGATGTTTTCCTATCCTTCTACCCCTGTTGATTGTTCTTGGTTGATTGATTGTCTTACACTTTCTTGCGATTGAATACATCTCTATATTGTTCATATTTTCCCACTGCAAGTATGCAACCATGAAATGTTTTTCTCTGCAATTGTTTACAGTTCGATGGCGGATAGCTTTGCATCTTTAATCCATAGTTTACTCTACAATTTATTATTTCTGATGGCAATTTACTCTGAGTTTTCGATGCACTAAACCTCAAAATTTTTCCTCTGCATTTTATTAGATCCAATGGAAAATATCCTCTGTGATTCAACACTTTCCTTTGCTCTGCATTTTCATTAACTTTGGCAAACAAAATTCTTCCTCTACCATTATTCATTAAAGGCAAATTGACTCTGCGTTTATGCCTCTGGCTTGCGATTTTCTCCTATCTCTTTACAACATTCAATTCATTTTTTATTTTTTTTTGTGGGCATTTTACCCATCTTTTGGCTGCTACAGAACCTTTTTTTTTACTGTGATTTAATTTCTCTGCAAGTTATTACGTTAATGGAGAATTCACCCTGTGTGTCACTCACACTTGCCAGCATTTTATTAAATTTCCTGGTAGTTAAGGGTCTGACAACATAAATTCCTAGCAATTTAGTGACAACCCCTTTATTTATTATGAGTATGGATGGATAACAGTGCTACCTAGTGCATTCCATGTGGTAGAGATTTTTCTATATTAAACTGGGTAGTGATTTTGTTATATTAAACTGGGTAGCGAATTTGTTAGCGTTTAAACTGGGTAGCGATTTTTTTTTTACTCAGAACTACCCACTGTGAATTTGTTATATTAATTGAATGACAACGATATGGTAGATGCATTATGGCTATGTAATGACAATGATTTAGCATGCAAGGTGTGACTGCGAGTTGAATGTTTTTTTTTTAGCAGTGTCGTATATCAATTCTGCTATTTATATTTTGATAAACAATATTAGCCTAGATAACTTTATCATATCTAAGGGACAACAAAATTACAGGATAGCCTTAATAGAAATGGTGATTTTTTGTTACTGTACAGCTACGAATTTGTAATTCCTTATATAACAGTGGTTTCGTGATTGACTGTGGTTGTGATTTCACCGTAATAAGTCAACGAAGATATCTCTTGCACATTGATAGGCTGCTGACCTTGTATATCTCATTGAAACTTATTGTATACCACAACAAGTTTAGACAACGTTGATTTGTTTCCATCAATAGTAATGTATAGTTAGACAACTATGATTTATAGCATCATAGTTTTGGAAAGTAATTTGGTTATGGGACAATGACCTCATTACTAATAGATCCTTTAAACATGGATGAATGTCATACTCATTGTGTTAGAACCAGTAGTACCGAAGTATATATATCTCATGATTGAACAACCGGATTTGTGAAGAAAATAACCTGGATCAAATTTACGGAGAATCAAGAACCTTAAGAGTAAAAGTAAAATCATGAACATTTATGGGTAATCTTTTAATCTAATTGTTTTTTTTTAATTAAAGAGGATAGGATTGATGGGTTATCGATATTTATTTGGCAGCAAGTAGTACATACTTACAATAACTATTAGTTAATATTTAATAAAATGGTAATAACTAATACAAGGATTGAGGTATTCAACTCTAAAATTCAACCTTTTAAATTCAATTTACCAGATGTGAAACATTTCATCATTCTATTATCTAAAAGACCTTATCGATAATGTTCACAGTTAGAAAATAAGTATTCAAACAAGTCATAATTAATAGATAGAATTTTTTTTATTGGTTCTACGATAAAAGACAACAAATTCCTCCTTAGGAAAACACTTATCTGATATTGGCATTGGAAAGTAGTTACAAGGAGCCTATTGTTGATAATAATTACTTTAAGGTGCCCGATTAATGTGTGTTGTAATATAGATGGTTGCGCAAGGAATTTAATGTGTTGTATGAATGTTTTAGCTGTCAGGTCCCCTTGTGTCTGTTTGACTAGTCGGTTGGTTGCTTGGGGTTAGTCGTCGTGTGTTGATAGTTAATTTGGTCTCCTAGCACGTTGATTTTTCGTGGGTTTTGGTCTGGACAGGTTACGTTGTGCCATAATTGTTGTCGTGCCTATCATCTAGGGACGAAATGATCCCTGTTGAAGGGATCATGGTGCACCCTATTGGATAGGGAGAATAATAACTTGGCCAGAGTCTATGCTTCCCGTTGTGAGAGTGTTGATCGTTGTGAGTCTGTTGTTGGCGCTTGAGTTGTGACACCTTCATTTGTTGAGTTTTGCATACCATAAGGGTTCTAGTGACTGGTCATCAAGACCATTGTGTCGATATGGTGGATGTTGTCCTTTAGCTTGTAGGTGTTGTCATGTTGTGTCGAGCGGGTAGTCGTTTCTATTTGTTGTTTTATGCATATTTCACCCAGTTGCTCTTGTGCCAGTGCATGGAGTCATAGTTGTCTATTGCATGTTCTTTGGCTGTGGTGTTCATCGCCAGGATGTGGTTGACTGTTTTTTCATCTCCTTCCTTCTTACCTAAAGAAAGAAAAAAAAATTGCACCCTCTACTTTGCTTGTAGTCATAACGAAGGGGTTGTTATATATGGTATCAGAGCGGGTTCAACCCATGACTTGTGATCACTATGGATTTCGTTGATATGATATTTGATTATAATGTTGCTAATTAAGTTGACTCATATTTGTGCAGGTAATCATGGTTAGAGGACACCGCGGAGGCAGACGACGGGGTGCTAGGGGAGGAGGCGCAATGCCTACAGTGGAATCCATGCTTGAGGGTTCTAACCCCCAAGGAGACGAACATGTTGTCGGGAAGGAGAATATAGCGGTGGGTGATGTGGTTGGGATGATGAGGTCCTTTAAGCACATGTCTGAGGCACTGATCAACCGTTTGGATAGAGATGAGGCCAGGGCACCGACACCCCCTGAGGTTCCGTCGCGAGCTCCGGTTGGTACTGGTAGAATTCACCACGAACTCGAGAAGGTCGAATTTCCATAATTATTTGGTGCTCTGGATGACACAACCTCTGAGGCATGGTTGGAGAATATGGCAAAGTGATTTTCACTTCGTGAATACACCTCCAACATGAAGGTCCACATGGAGGTCTTTCAATTTAAGGGGAGAGCTCTTCTATGGTGGAAGACGCTCCTGCCATAATTGAACATGTTCGTCAAGGATGTTTCATGGGAACTATTCGAGGAATGGTTCCGAGAGAGGTACCTATAAAAGGAATTCATTGAGCGTCAGCTCAATGAGTTCAACACCTTACGTCAGGGAAGATGTACAGTGCCTGAGTATGAGGCTCGTTTTATGGAGTTGCTTCGATATGCTCTGCATCTTAATACTAACAAACTTAAGGTCAATGGGTTCTTGTTCGGCCTTAATGTCAACATATGTGAAAATATTAGGATTTTGATGCCTTAGACCTTGCATGATGTCATTCAGAAGGCCCTCATAGAAGAGGAAGAGCTTAATAGTGGGGGTCAGAGCAGGACTTCAATGAGACCAATAGGGCAGGTGTCATCTGGTGCACAGCAGCATCAAACCCTAGCTAGATAGAGGCCAGGGTATCGTGGCTTCCAGAGAAGATCCACTTTCACTAAACCTCGACAACCACTGCCAAAGTAGAAAAATCCTTACTGAGGACCACAACATCAATAGCAGCGTCGACCGCAGTAGCAAAAATTTAGGCCTGTTCAACAAAACAAACCAAGATTCCAGGCCGGTGGGCTGTCAGATTCTACTTTAGGTACCAGGAGTACTGGACCGAAGAAAGCGTGTTGGACTTGTGGGGAGACACACTACCAGTGCAACCGCCCAGTGGAGAGGACTAGAGCATCTGGATCAGCCGGACCCACTACTATGGGAGATTTGGGCAAGGTCCATCGGATTCATGCAACGATGAATAACTGCCAGGCAGAGCACCAATTGATTGTTCTCAAGACATTAGGTACCGTCGCTGACCAGACCCTTATTATTTTGATAGATATCAATGCTACCGAGAGTTTCATTTATGGTACAATGCTAAAAAGGATTAAGGTAAAGGCAGTCGAACATGATGAGTTTATTTTGTAGAGATGGCTTTGGGAGCCAAACAGAAGGTTGGAGGAAAGGTTACGGGTTGTACCCTTAACCTGAGAGAGTTTGTCACCAGGGTCGACCTGTATGTCACGATCTTAGGATATTATGATGTCGTGATCGATATGGACTAGTTGGAATCACATGAGGCAATACTCAATTGTAAGACGAAATGGGTGAGCTTGGTAGATGATGAGGGATAGAGATGTGTAATTATAGGTCAAAACCAAGGAGTCTCCCTGAGGTTTCTCTCTTCCTTGCAGTTATGGAAGAGCTTGCGTAAGGGATGTAATCTTTACGTGATCCTTGCGTTAAATGAAAAATGAGTAGCGGAAGGTCTAGAACACCTACCGGTGGTGAGAGACTTTGCAGACATATTTCCGGAGGAGTTACCTGGGATGCCACTGGAGAGGGAATTGGAGTTTACCATAGACCTAAAACTGGGGACTGAACCGATATCTAGAATGCCTTATCGGATGTCAACCCTAGAGTTACAGGAGTTGAGAATGCAACTGAAGGAGTTGTTGGACCTAGGACTTATACATCCAAGTGTGTCACCATGGGGTGCGCCTATTATTTTCATACGAAATAAGGATGGTTCATGGAGACTCTGCATTGAATAGCGTCAATTGAACAAGGAAATGATCAAGAATCAGTATACATTTCCAAGTATTGATGATCTATTTGATCAGATGAAGGCTGTGATGGTGTTTTCCAAGATCAATTTGTGATCATGGTATCACCGGTTACGGATAAAGGAGGACGATGTCCCTAAGACCGCCTTTAAGATGAGGTTTGGTCATTACGAGTTTATTGTTTTACCATTTGGACTGACAAACACCCCAGGGGTATTTATGAGTTTGATGAATGGGGTGTTCTGCGAGTACTTGGACAAGTTCATCCAAGTATTCATTGACGATATTTTGATTTACTCTCGGATGACAGAGGAGCATGACGAGAATTTGTGCTTGGTGCTACAGTGTCTGTGAGAGCACAAATTGTATGGGAAGTTGTCCAAATGGTCATTTTATCAATCAAAGATTCAGTACTTAGGGCATGTCATTTCTGGTGAAGGTATCGTCATGGATCTAGCTAAGGTCAAGGCTATTATGGAATGGCCTACGTCAACGAATGTCCCAGAAGTGCGTAGCTTCATGGGTTTAGCAGGATACTATCAATGGTTCGTTGAGGGATTTTCGAAGATAGCAAATCCGATCACGAAGTTGCAGAAGAAGAAAAAGAAGTTTGTTTGGACCGAGAAATACAAGAAAGCATTTTGGAGGATTAAAGAGTTGTTGACAACAACACCGATACTAAAGGTCCCTGACATGGACACGAACTTCTTGGTATGCACTGACACATTCAAGGAAGGCTTAGGTGGAGTCATGATGCAAGATGATCGAGTGATCGCTTACATCTCTAGGAAACTGAGAAGGCATGAGGAGAACTATGCAACGCATGATTTGGAGTTGTTAGCAATTGTATATGCCTTGAAGGTTTGGAGACACTACCTTGTTGGACGAAAATTTGAACTAAAAATGGACCACTACAGACTACAACACATCTTTAGGCAAAGCGACCTGAACGCGTGACTACGACGTTGGTCAGAATTGCTTAGCGAGTACGAATTCAAGATTACTTACATAAAAGTAACAATGAACTGAGTGCCAGATGCATTGAGTCGGAGACCACACATACTTTCGGTGTTGCCTCTTAAGACAAATCTATGTGAAGAGATTCTAACTTTTTAGTGTGATGATGACAGTTACAACGAGGACGAGGATTTTATCAAACAAAACATAATGACAGTAACAAGATTTGAAGGATTTACGTTTGACAACGATGGATTATTGAGGTTTAAAAATCAAATTTATGTACCACCGAACAATGAGTTGAGGCGTTTGATCCTAAACGAAGCTCACAGAGCAGTGTACATGTCCCACCCTAGAGTCACAAAGATGAGGGTGGACCTTAAACCCTTATTCTTCTGGAAGGGAATGAAGGCAGACATAGTTAACTATGTGGCCAGATGTCTAGAATGTCAGTAGGTAAAGGCTGAACATAGACATCCAGAAGGATTACTACAACCACACGCTATTCCAGAATCTAAATGGGAGGTTATTTAGATTGCTTTCATTATTGGATTTCCACCGATGACAAGGAGACACGACTTGATTTTTGTGGTAGTCGACACTCTGACGAAGAGTGATCATTTTATTCCCGTGCGTACGACGTATCAAGCACCTGACATAGCTAGGGTTTTCACCAGTGAGATTGTGAGGCTGCATGGCATGCATAAGAGGATTATATCTGATCGAGGATCGGTGTTTACCAGACGATTTTGGACTACTTTCCAAGAGGCCTTGGGAACCTAACTTAACTTTAGTACTGCGTATCACCCAGAGACTGACGGGAAGACCGAACTAAAAAACCAAATCTTGGAAGACATGTTGCGCATGTACGTGATGGACCAAAAAAAGCATTGGGAAGAATTCTTGCCACTGGTAGAATTCTCTTATAACAACAGTTACCAAAGCACCGTTAAGATGGTGCCTTTCGAGTTTCTTTACGTGCGACCGTTTCAGACGCCTTTGAGTTGGGATCAACTTGAGGATAGGGTCTTGGTGGGACCAGAAGTGTTCCAAGAAATGGAAGAGAAAATGAAAACAATAAGACAAAGGATCGACATAAGAGTTATCCCTATGCGCACCGTGTTGACCATAGCTACGGGGTTGGCGATCAAGTCTTCTTGCATGTAAAACTGCATAAGATTTCGATCAAGTTTTGAAAGGGAGATAAAATCTCTCCTAGGTTTGTGGGACCTTTCAAGATTGTGGAGAGAAAGGGGCCCCTGGCCTATCGACTAGCCTTGCCTAATTCTTTGAGGCGTATGCACGATTTTTTTCACGTATATGTTTTGAGACATTATATTAGTGATCCTACACATTTTATTGACATGAGTTCCTTGTAGGTATCAAACGAGGGGGCGCTCACGACTGAGCTGATATGCATCCTGGATCATCGCATTCAACAGCTATGACATCGAACGGTAGAGCACGTCAAGGTCTAGTGGGACAACTATAGTCCGCACTCGGCGACCTAGGAGGACGCATATGATATGCACCAACAGTTTCCATTTTTGTTTGATAGATAGACTTATGACACTTTGTTACACATTATTTCGGCACTTTATACTATGAAACTTTGGGACAAAGTTTAGACCAAGAGGGGGTGTATGTAACATCTCTCTCTTGTGTGCACTGAGCGAACTTATTCTTTGAGGACACTTGATTGCAAGTGATATGAATTATTATACTATTAGGCCTTTGATTATGATTATGAGGCATTATGGATATGATGACATGTTATTTTACTGTATTGACATAGACAAGTGTTATTGACTCGGTTCTCCTGAGTGTGCAGGATTTGGACCTCGAGGATGTTGAGGCATCGAAGAAACCCTTGGACTTCAGATCAAGTCAGGGAGTGAACTATTGGGTTTTGATTGTTGTATATATATGATAGATGTGCATCTGATTAGATGTTATGATTATGTATTTTATTCTTACCTTATTCCTTGATGATGCAAGCTGACGATAGCTTGTCGACCAAACTCACATGTGGAGTAGAGGGGTCACACACGACTACCAAAGATGTTGAGGGAGAGGTGTGGACAAAAACCCTGCCACAACCTACTAGCACGCTCATCGTGCCTCGAACTATAGGTTAATGGATACCTAGTTCGAGAAGACCCACGATGCCGTGAGGGAAGACTGTGACAGTCGCTCATGATGATTCTAAAGGGCACACAATAAGGTAGGGGCCTTATTCCTTAGAGGCCCTTATTCTCCCACAAGATCACCTGACAATGTATTGACTCTAAGGGTTTTTGATGTCTACCAATTCAATCAAGAGGCGAGTGGCACCCTTGGAGCACGTAGTGTGTCCTGAAGGGCATGTCGTGTAAGGGAAACAAAATGAGGCAAGTGGCACCCTTAGAGCACATAGTGTGTCCTGAAGGGCACGTCGCGCAAGGGAAATAGAATGAGGCAAGTGGCACCCTTGGAGAACCTAATGTGTCCTGAAGGGCACGTCATGTTCTTAATTAATAAGTGAATAAACCTAGATGGCCTTGGAATGAATGATGTGATGAGAAAGTTTTAAAAACAATTTTTTTCCCTAATTAAAATGTTGCCTAGCCTCGGAAATTAAAATCTAGGTCTAAAGTAATACTCATGGTAAGAAAATAAAAATAATAATAATAATCATCTTTAAACATGTCACAAAAAGGGGGTAAGAAACTCGATTAAATTATTAAATTCAAATTGCTTTGGGGGATTAATTTTTTTTAAAAAAAAGGGGAATTAATTGTTTTGTTACATATGATAATTAAAAATTTATTAATTAAAAAGGAAAAGGGGAAAAGGGTAATTTCCTACACTTGCTAATTTGAATTTTAGATAAAAAGGGAAAGAGGGAAATTTAAAAGAATTAGGAAACTAAGGGGAAAAGGGGGAACATAAAGAGAAAGGGAAACATAAGGAAAAAGAAGAATGACTAACTTAGTAAGGTATCTTGCCTTTAAGAACTTTCTAAATTGAACTCAACTAGTAAATTAGTAAGGGGGTAAGTCATTAAATTGTGTGAGGGGATATGGGGACACCTAGGAGGGATTCTAGGAATGATTTTAGGTGGGTGGGGGAAATAGGAGTAATTAAATAATTAATGAAATTAATTTCTAGTACAACGAAGGGGATGGGTGACACATGTACGAGGAGGATTTTTCTGAATTAAATTATTGAACATTAAATTAAATGGGAAATTGGGAAATGGATGACTTATAAACTCTATAGAAAGGAGGGAGGAGGAGGAGGAGGATAGATCTTTCGTTTTATGCATAATGTTATGCTGCAGAATTTTAGATTTGATTGACTTATCTTATGGGAGTTGGGATACCTATCTCGGTGAGGAGTGGTAGCTCGACCTTGCAAGGCGAGTTGTGAGCTATTTGTTCTCTGGTTTAGTTTGCGTGGCCCCTTTGCAGCTCAAGGGGATAAGGTGGAAGAAGAGTACCCCTAGCATTGGTTGGGAGGTACCGGTGAAGTCTCATCGGTCGGCAAGAGAAATATGCACGAAGCGTGCAAGACAACGACTCGGAAGTTGTTACCTTGGGCTACGGTACACAAGATTTTTTTTTCATTTTAGATTATTGTTGATATTACGCCTTCATTTCTGTACCTTTAATTGTGTAAGGAAAGTGTTTTAATTAGTATTTTAATTGAGAACTTAATTTTCCCTTAACCTTAAGCTCACTGCTTGACTTTATTTCCTTGGCTTTCGATCCCTGAACACTGTGATTGTCCTATTGGTTTTACTGATTTGTTGTGAGTAGTTGTGCTTTTTACTTCATCCTCATCCCTGGTTCATCAGTCCACACATGAGAAGTTTGCTAGGGGCCAGATCGATAGTCGTCACTTCGATGTTAATAGACCAATAGATCCTAATGCATTTCTTTTTTGTGCGTGGATGATGAGCGAAGGATGTTTTCCTAACCGTCTACCCCTATTGATTGTTCTTAGCTGATTGATTTTCTTGTGCTTTCTTGCGATTGAATACCTCTCCGTATTGTTCATCTTTTCCCACTGCAAGTATTCAACCATGAAATTTTTTTCTCTACAATTGTATACAGTTCGATGGCGAATAGCTCTGCATCCTTAATCCATAGTTTACTCTACGATTTATTATTTCTGATGGCAATTTACTCTAAGTTTTCGATGCACTAAACCTCAAAATATTTCCTCTTTGTTTTATTAGTTCTGATGGAAAATATCCTTTGCGATTCAACACTTTCCTTTGCTCTGCGTTTTCATTACCTTTGGCAAACGAAATTCTTCCTCTGCCATTATTCATTAAAGGCAAATTGACTCTGCGTTTATGCCTCTGGCCTACGATTTTCCCCTAGATCTTTACAACATTCAATTCATTTTGTTTTTTTTTGTGGGCATTTTACCCATCTTTTGGCTTCTACATAACCTTTTTTTTACCGCGATTTAATTTCTCTTCAAGTTATTACGTTTATGGTGAATTCACCCTGTGTGTCACTCACACTTGCTAGCATTTTATTAAATTTCTCGGTATTTAAGGGTCTGACAACATAAATTCCTAGAAATTAAAGTGGCAGCCCCTTTTTTATTAAGAGTATGGATGGATAACAGTTCTACCCAGTGCATTCCATGTGGTAGTGATTATGTTATATTAAACTGGGTAGCGGTTTTGTTATATTAAACTCGGTAGCGAATTTGTTAGCGTTTAAACTGGGTAGCGAATTTTTTACTCAGAACTACCCACTGTGAATTTGTTATATTAATTGAATGACAATGATATGGTAGATGCATTATGGTTGTGTAATGACAACGATTTAGCATGCAATATGTGGCTGCGATTTGATTGTTTTTTTTTCAACAGTGTCGTTTATCAATTCTGCTATTTATATTTTGATAAACAGTATTAACCTAGACAACTTTATCATATCTAAGGGACAACAAAATTATAGGATAGCCTTAATAGAAATGGTGATTTTCTGTTACTGTACAGCTCCGAATTTGTAATTCCTTATATAATAGTGGTTTCGTGATTAACTGTGTCTATGATTTCACCGTAATAAGTCAACGACAATATCTCTTGCACATTGATAGGTTGTTGACCTTGTATATCTCATCGAAACTTATTGTATACCACAACAAGTTTAGACAACATTGATTTCTTGCCATCAATAGTAATGTACAGTTAGACAGCATGTATAACGTCATAGTTTTGGACAGTAAATTGGTTATGGGACAACGATCTCATTACTAATAGATCCTTTAAACATGGATGAATGTCATACTCACTGGATTAGAACCAGTAGTACCAACCTATATATATCTCATCATTGAACAACCAGACTTGTGAAGAAAACAACCTGGATCAAATTTACAGAGAATCAAGAACCTTAAGAGTAAAAGTAAAATCATGAACATTTATGGGTAATCTTTTAATCTAATTGTTTTTTTTTTAATTAAAGAGGATAGAATTGATGGGTTATCAATCTTTATTTGGCATCAAGTAGTACATACTTACAATAACTATTAGTTAATCTTTAATAACATGGTAAAAACTAATACAAGGATTGAGGTATTCAGCTCTGAAATTCAACCTTTTAAATTCAATTTACCAGATGTGCAATATTTCATCATTCTATTATCTAAAATACCTTATCAATAATGTTCATAGTTAGAAAATAAGTATTTAAAAGGCATAATTAATAGATAGAAATTTTATTATTGGTTCCAGGATAAAAGACAACAAATTCCTCCTTAGGAAAACACTTATCCAATATTGGCATTGGAAAGTAGTTAGAAGGAGCCTATTGTTGATAATAATTACTTTAAGGTGCTTGATTAATGTGTGTTGCAATAGATATGGTTGCGCAAGGAATTTATTTTTTTGTATGAATGTTTTAGCCATCGGGTCCCCTTGCATCTGATTGACTAGTTAGTTGGATGCCTGGGGTTAGTCATCTTGTGTTGATAGTTAATTTGGTCTCCTAGCGCGTTGATTTTTCATGGGTTTTGGTCTGGATATGTTATGCTATGCCAGGATTGTTGTTGTGCCTATCGTCTGGGGACGACATGATCCCTGTTGAAGGGATCATGGTGCGCCCTATTGGATAGAGCTGAATAATAACTTGGTCGGAGTTTGTGCTTCCCTTTGTGAGAGTGTTGATCGTTGTCAGTCCGTTGTTGGCGCTTGAGTTGTGACACCTTCATTTGTTGAGTTTTGCATACCATAGGGGTTCTAGTGACTGGTCATCGAAACAATTGTGTCGGGATGGTGGATGTTGTCATTTAGCTTTTAGGCGTTGTCATGTTGTGTCAGGAGGGTAGTTGTTTCTATTTTTTGTTTTACACATGTTTCACCCAATTGCTCTTGTGCCAGTGCGTGGAGTCATAGTTGTTTGTTTCCTATTATGTGGGAATGGTGCTCATCACCAGGATGTGGTTGACAGTTTCATCGTCACCTTCAATATTACCTAAAGAAAGAAAGAAAACCGCACCCTCTACTTCGCTTGTAGTCGTAACGAAGGGGTTGTTACACACAGAGTTTAAACAATATTGTTATACAAAAACATAGAGAATAACATGCTATCCAAAAATGAAGAGACAATCATTGAAACATAAACGTAGAGATTATCATAGTTTAAGCAATCAAAAATGAAAAGTTTAAGCATTCATGGATTAAGCATTCAACGCAGAGTTTAATCGGGTTTAATCAATCAGGACACAGAGAACCAAAACAATGTTGAGAATCAACACAAAGATACTCATTCACAAGAAGGTGCAAGACTGATCATTCAACAATGAATCAATCAACGCAAGGATACTCATTCACAAGAAGGCGCAAGGATCTGGGATTAATCACAAGAGAAAAACACAGAGATAAGTAAGGGTTAGATAGCTGGGAGAAATTTATCCTTCACGTATTATCCATGCACAGGAAAGTAGGGAATTTGAATCTATAGGTTTTTAACCACCAGAGTGATGATCGTTGATTCGGCTCCTAGTCGACTGCTTAGGCACGGACTAATAACTAAAGGGATAAGGGACAGAAGATAAAAACTCATTTTTTCTTCACATTAATCAATAAAAACAAACACAGAGAAGTCATTGCAATCAGAGGTTGGGTTCGCCAAGAGAAATCAATTCAGAAAACAACGAGCAGAAGGTTGGGATGACTTTAATTTCTTGATCATAAAACGTTGAATAAAACATAACCTTTAACACAATAGAAGTACATTATTGAAGGCACAGGAGCAACATTAAACTACCATTAAAAAATATACACATATGTACCGTAGCCAAATGAGAAAGCTTCGAGTCGTTTGTCCCATGCGCTCCACCCAACTCCTGCTTGTCGACCGATGTGACCTCACCGATACCTCCTAGGCAATGCTAAGGGTACTCTTCTTCCCCCTGATCCCCCCAATCCACAAAGGGGCCACACACACAATACCATAAAACTGCTAGCACCCAGCTCGCCTCGCAAGGTCGAGCTACCACTCGTTACTCGAGCTGGGTATCCCAACTCCCACAAGAGAAGTTCAGTCAAGATAAAATTCAATAGCGCAACATTACACAAAAATATCAGATCCATACTCCTCCTCCTCCATCCCTTTTATAGAGTTTTCAAGTAATTAGTTTCCCAATTTCTCATTAAATTCTTTTTTCATTGCCCTCGGGGGGTAGCTCAATTGGCAAGTGCCGTGAAAATGAAGTTCCATGAGTTTTCGAGTTCAACTCCCCCCGACTTACCTTGTGTGCCGCGTAAGGGGCGTTGTGGGCACACCTGGAGGTTATAGTGGTAGAGGTTGGATAACATGGCCACGTGTAATGCAAGCACGTGCCCAACTAGTTGTTGATTCCTCCAGACATTAAAAAAAAAAAAAAAAAAAACTTTTTTCATTTAATTAATTAGGAAAAACCTCCCCCGTACACATGTCGCTCGATCCCCTAGTTGCACTAGAAAATTAATTTTATTTATTAATTAATTATTCCTATTTTCCTCACCCACCTAAAGCATTCCTAAAAACTCTCCTCGGTGTCCCAAAATTCCCTTACACTTCTTAAATGACTTGTGTCTTACTTAATTCTTAGTTGAGTTCATAATTAGAAAGTTCTAAAGGCAAGATTCCTTACTAAGTTAGACATTCAACTTTTTCTTTACGTTTCCCGTTTTCTTTAAGTTTCCCCTTTTTCTTTAAGTTTCATATTTCTTTTAGGTTTCCCTCTTTTTCCTTTTTAACTAAAAAACAATTTAGCAAGTGTAGATAAAACAACCATTTACCCTTTTTCCTCTTTAATTAAAAATTATTTTAGCAAGTGTAGATAAAACAACTATTTACCCTCTTTTCTTTTTAACTAAAAATTAAATTAACAAATGTAGATAAAAACAACCATTTCCCTTTTTAAAATTTTAATCCTCCAATATAATTTTGAATTGAATAAATAAATTTGAATTTCTTACCCCCCCTTCTTGTTACATGTTTATTTAATATTTTATTTCTTTTACCACATGTTCTACTTAGAACTAGGTTTTAATTTCACTAGGTTGGGCGACATTTGTATTAGGGAGTATTTGTTTTTAAATCTTATGTATCACATCATTCATTTTAAGGTTGACTAGGTTTATTCACTTACTAGTTAAAATCATGACGTGCCCTCCAAGACGCACCACATGCTCCAAGGGTGCCACTCACCTCTTTCTGTTTTCCTTGCACGACGTGCTCTTCAGGATGCACTACATGCTCCAAGGGTGCCACTCACCTTTTGACTTACTTTGGTAGACATAAAACCCCTGGAGTCAATACTCCGCTAGGTGATTTTTTGGGAGACTAAGGGCCTCTAAGGAATAAGGCCCTGCCTTATTGAGTGCCCCTTAGAATCATCGTGAGTGACTATCACAGTCTACCCTCATGGCATCATGGGTATTCTCTAGCTAGGTAATCATTAACCTATAGTTTGAGCCACAGTGAGAGTGCTAGTAGGTTGTGTCAAGGCTATTGCCACACCTCTCCTTCAAAGTCTTTGGTTGTCCAGTGTGACCCCTATATTCGACATGTGAGTCTGGTCGACAAGCTATCGTCAACCCGCATCCATCAACGAATCATGTCAGCAATAATAATAAATAATCATAACATCTATTCATATGTAAATATGTCACATCAACAATATTCAACCCAACAGTCCACTCCCTGACTCAATCCGGAGTCCAAGGGGTTTAATCGATGCCTCTGTATCCTCAAGATCCAAAGTCCTACACACTCAGGAGAACCCAGTCAATATCACATGTCTATGTAATACAGCCAAATAAAATATCATCCATAATATCTCATAATCATAATCAAACGACCAATCATATAATAATCTAGATCACTTGCAAGCAAGTGTCCTCAAATAATAGCTTCACTCAGTGCATGCAAGAACAGGATGTTACAATTATCATTGGAACAACCATACATTTTATGGTTGATTGTATGAGATACAAATCATTGAATACTTGTCAGGGGGTGGGTATAGAAGTCGCTTCCATAATTATTTGAAGCATGGGGTTGTAGTACAATCAACATTGGGTAGAGTGAGAAGTCAACTGTCTTGGGAAAATAGAGGAAAATCATATGGGGGAGAATAGGCAGTTTTTGGACATTTAGTTTTGGGCATGAATAAAAAGGGGAGAAAGGAAATAGAGCACTGAAGATATACCAAGAAAGATGAGATAATTCTAGAGCATGATGGATAATTTTCAAGTTGAATATTAAAGAGCCAGGTTGTCAAGCCTGAAGATTGAATTCCTGGGTGAGTTTCACTAGAACAACAATTGTTTGTTATTGATTTTCCTGGTAGTGAGTTCCCTAGAGTTCCCAACAAATATATTCTTGGTTACCAATTCCATAGATACCCTAATAAACAAATAAGATTCCCAATGGACTGAGAGTAGTGAAGGGGTACATTCCTTGGGTCAGGAAGGTTAAGAGGAAGAGAGCTGGAGGAAATTCTGGATATCTATAGGAGAATACCAATGGGTTGTAGATTTAGAGTTGTGAGTGGACTGTGAGAGGCACCCTTCTCTTGTGGATTTCCTAGCCACAACTTGGGGGTGACTTATTGTTGATATTTGGAACAACAATTCTATGGTTGGGTGGAACGTCCTTTCCAAGCAGCTGGTTGCACAAACATTTTTAAAAAGATAAGTGTTTATCTATTTTCCGAGTTATCTTATGAGTTTCATGGTTGTTCATTTTATCATGTATGAGAATGGTTTTATGTGCTATTATAGATGACTTGTTAGTTTCATTTACATTCAT
This sequence comes from Picea engelmannii, assembly GCA_009831015.1. NCBI lineage: Eukaryota > Viridiplantae > Streptophyta > Pinopsida > Pinales > Pinaceae > Picea > Picea engelmannii. Next base: position 639,234 of record ML780703.1, on the reverse strand, counting down.
TTATAATTTTTAGATGCATTTAATTATGTATATCACATTCTAGTTAAATATGTGTTTAATTAGCAGATGGTAAGCTACATGAATTAATTAGCAGAAGAAATTTTTGAATTTATGTGTGTTTTCTGCAAATAATGTTCTTTTGTTAAGATGGGGGACATTACAAGGAGAAGGATGGGTGAGGGACTTGCATGAAAGACCTCTCAAGACCACCCAACATGGGTATTTTCCTCCCTCATCTCTATGGAGGGCCAAAAAGGCCTAGGGGTGGTATTTTTGCACAAGGGGTGAGAAAAAGAGCTTGCCGATTTTTGGACCAGCAAACTAATAAGAGAGATCAACAATATATTTACTCCCTTATGAATTTATACAAATTATCTAATTGGTTCCCAATGTAAACGGGGGCCTAGAAAAATTTTCCGGTGAATGTATTATACAATAATACTAAAATTTGAGAGTCAAAATGGCCTAGGAAAGCTACATCCATGCCATTTAAAATGGCTAGAATTTATAGACAACAAGTTGTTTGGAGCTTGTAATATGTGAAAACAATCTCAAAATGGTTTAGAAAGTGGTATGAGTAAGCTAACAGAGGGATGAGTATAAAATTTGGGGATTGAAAACTCAATTCCATCCCTTCAATAGGATGTTACAACTATGGAAAATGATGTAACTAGCTTAAAAATAAAGGTTTACTAGGAAGTTGGTTGGACTAACGAAAGGTTTGATACTTTAACCTTGTGTTGTTTTAAATTTTAAATTGGTTAATCAAAAGCAAGGATACCATTCTATTATAAAGTTCCTCCCAATAAAGAACACACCTTTTATCTCATGACTATTCCTACTAGTATAAAATGAGTGAGCTAGTGTACACCACTAGGTCGGAACAATGAGTGCCCCATGTAGTTAAGAGAAGGAGGGGTTAATCCATTCTCATCACTAACACTTTCAGACTCTTAAATCCACTTAGATGGAAGAAGGATGAATTCACAAAGGAAGAGGCTCAAGATCCCCCCAAAGGAGATTAGTTGAGCTTACCTAAGTAGTGTAGTATTCCAATCCAAGCTAAGCTATTGAAAGTTCGAAACCATAATATTTATCCAAAAAGAAAAATTCAAAAATAAAGAAGCTCACTCAATTGATACAATGAAGACAAATTTATGAGGGGCCCCTAATGATGATTCCATGGCTTTGACTCTTAGTATTCTAGAAATTGACAATGAAAAAATAAAAATACCAAGCCATCCACATGGTGACCTCACGTTTTTCTTTCACAAGCGTATTTCTTGGTCAATAAAATTAAAATATATCTAATTAATATATATATATATATATATATATATATATATATATATATATATATATATATATATATATATATATATATATAT
>ML780703.1:622171-637753 GCA_009831015.1 Picea engelmannii | reverse complement strand
TGGGGCATACCATTGCCTTTTGTTTTCTGATGTTTTTTAGTTTTGTGTTTTTTTGTGTTTTTGTTTTTGGTTTTATGAGTGGTCCCTTAAGGTATAACAACTTTAAAGTGAGAAATAAATGAAAATATACACAATAAAATGGTTATGGTTCACCCTCCCTACTAAACTTGGCATTAACCATAGTAGGTATAATGGAAGGGAAACCCAACCATCACCCAGTCACAGGGTTATGCACCTTTATCCTTCAACTCAAGTGTTGTAGCACTTATGGAATAGAATAAAAAAATAATGAAATTGACTATGCTAATCAGCCCATAGGAATGGTGTTGAAACTCTTTGTGGGTCGCATAGTTTCCATGTGCAAAAAAAAATCAACTGGTTCCTTGGTTAGTGGACCAAAAATTTGTAATGAAAATTTAATAAATGATAATTACAAATAATTGAATAGTGGCCTCTTATAATAGAAAAATATTTGAAGATGAAGATTTTTTCTTGAAAATGAAAGCTATATTTACATTCAAGTGTGTGAAATATTTAAGGAAACAAAACAAATTCAAAAGAAAATGAAATTAGAAGTGTGGGGATAATTTTTTACATGTTCATTGTTTTTTCTTGCTACTATACTAGCTCCTTTGCCTCAAACATATCTTCAGTTGGTTCCCTACCACTTAGGTGAAGCAAAATAGGAGACCAATCAAGTTTCTAGCATGTTAGCAATGATTTTTTTTAGTGTATTTTATGAACATAAATAAAAAAAAAAGGAAGTATAAATTAAATATACAATTATAACAACCAACAAAGAAGGTTGTTCTCGAAGGGTAAACCAACCAAAATGACCAATTTAACTATTCATGGCAATAATAACATGCACATAAAATGAAAATTTAGAAGAGAAGAAGAGTGTAACATCCCACTCTTGCGCACACTGCGTGAACTTATTCTTTGAGGACACTTGCTTGCAAGTGATCCGGATTATTATACTATTGGGAATTTGATTATGATTATGAGGCGCTATGGATTGATGGATTCTTATTTTGCGGTATTGACATAGACAGGATCTATTGACTTAGTTTTCATGAGTGTGCAGGATTTTGGACCTCGACGATGCAAAGGCATCGATGAAACCCCTTGGACTCCGGACCGAGTTGGGGAGTGAACTATTGGGGTTTGATTGTTGTATATATGATATTTGTGCATCTGATTAGATGATATGATTACGGATATTATTCTGACATGATTCGTTGATGATGCAGGCTGATGATAGCTTGCCGACTAGACTCACATGTGGAGTAGAGGGGTCATGCACGATAACCAGAGACGTTTACAGAGAGGTGTGCACAAAAGCCCTGCAACAACCTACTAGCACTCCCGTCGTGGCTCGAACTATAGGTTAATGATTACCTAGTTCGAGAAGACCCACGATGTCGTGAGGGATGACTGCGATAGTCGCTCACGATGATTCTAAGGGGTGCGCAATAAGGCAATGGCCTTATTACTTAGAGGCCCTTAGTCTCCCACAAGATCACCTGGCGGAGTATTGACTCCAGGGGTTTTTGATGTCTACCAAGTCAGTCAAGAGGTGACTGGCACCCTTGGAGCACGTAGTGCGTCCTGAAGGGCACGTCATGCAAGGGAAATAGAATGATACGAGTGGCACCCTTGGAGCACATAGTGCGTCCTGAAGGGCACGCCGCACAAGGGAAATATAATGAGGTGAGTGGCACCCTTGGAACACCTAGTGCATCCTGAAGGGCACATCACGTTTTTAAATAATAAATGAATAAACCTAGATGGCCTTAGAATGAATAACGTGATAAGAAAGATTTAAAAACAATTTCCCTAATAAAATGTCGCCCAGCCTCGAAAATTAAAATCTAGGTCTAAAGTAATACTTGTGGTAAAAATAAATAATAATGATAATCATCTTTAATCATGTGACGAGAAGGGGGTAAGTAATTCAATTAATTTATAAAAATCTTTGTGGGGGATAAAATTTAGAAAGGGGGAAAAAGGGGAAACAATTGTTTTATCACATATGCTAATTAAAAATTTATTAATTAAAATGGAAAAGGGGAAAAAGTTAATTTTCTACACCTGCCAATTTGAGTTTTAAATGAAAAGGGAAAGAGGGAAATCTAAAAGAATTAGGAAACTAGGAAAAATCGGGAAACATAAAAAGAAAGGGGAAACACAAGGAAAAAGCAGAAAGACTAACTTAGTAAGGTATCTAGCATTTAAGAACTTTCTAAATTAAACTCAACTAGTAATCTAGTAAGGGGGGTAAGTCATTAAAATGTGTAAGGGAATATCAGGACACCTAGGAGCGATTCTAGGAATGCTTTTAGGTGGGTGAGGGAAATAGGAGTAATTAATTTATTAATGAAATTAATTTATGGTGCAATGAAGGGGATGGGTGACACTTGTACAGGGAGGATTTTTATGAATTAAATTATTGAATAATAAATTAAATGGGATTTTGGGAAAGTAAAGGACTTAGAAACTCTATAAAAAGGAGGGAGGAGGAGGAGGATGGATCTCTTCTGTTATGCGTAACGTTACGTTGCAGAATTTTAGATTTGACTAACTTAGCTTGTGGGAGTTGGGATACCTAGCTCGGTGAGGAGTGGTAGCTCGGCCTTGCGAGGTGAGCTGGGAACTAGCTGATTCTTTGGTTTAGTGTGCGTGGCCCCTTTGCGGCTCAACGGGCTAAGGGGGAAGAAGAGTACCCCTAGCATTGGCTGGGAGGTACCGATGAAGTCTCATCGGTCGGTAAGAGGGAGAAGCACGGAGCGCATGGGACTATGACTCAGAGCTGATGACTTGGGTTATGGTACGCTTCCTTTATTTCTGCATGGTAGATTATTATTATACTTTACGCTTTTATCTCTGTACTTTTATTGGGTAAAGAAAATGCGGATTTAGCATTCCAATTGATAACTTAATTTTCCCCATAATCCTTAAGCTCAATGTTTGACATGATTTCCTTAGCTTTCGATCCCTACATGCCATGACTGTCCTATGGTTTCATTGATTTTGTGATGAGTTTTCACTTCTTACTTCGCCCTCGTCCCTAGCTCATTAGTCCTCGCCTGAGCAGTCGGCCAGGAGCCAGATCGACGATCATCACTTCAGTGTTAATAGACCTATAGATCCTAATGCCCTTTTTTTCTATGCGTGGATGATGAGCGAAGGATGTCTCTGCCCAACCATCTAACCCTGTTGATTGTTCATGGTTTATGGATTGCCTTTTGCCTTTTGCGAGTGAGTACTTCTGTGTTTTTAATGAATTTACTTATGCATTTTCAATGAATTGTCCTTTGCATTTTTAATGAAATGTGCTTTGTGTTTTTATGAAAGGACTTTTGCGTTTTTAATGAAATGTTCTCTGCGTTTTTATGAAAGGACATTTGTGTTTTTAATGAAATGTTCTCTGCATTTTATGAAAGGACCTTTTTTTTTTATATATATGGCCTCTACAATCTCATAGATTTAAATGACGGTTTTATCAACTAATTATTGTGAATTTTCATTTATGATGACTATGAAATTATTTACTGCGGTTGGGTGGAATGTTGTGCACGAAAATGACATCTTATATTTTATTTCTATTGTGTTATTCTATTGGAACTTGACAGTGATTCTCATTTGTGTTGAACACTGCGTTTTCCCTCTGCAATACATTTTTTTATTTCTATAATGATTTTACCCAGCAGAACGGACGCGTTAGAACTCAACAATTGAATGTAAAAAAAAAAACCACAAAATGCTTGGCAATGGATTTCCCTTCTGAAAATTACCGTTTTAATGGAGAACACCCTCTGTGGTTTAATTTACTTAATGGAAAATGCACTTTGTGTTGATAGAAGTGACGGCGATTGCATTACTTTCCTTTAATGAAATCTGATGGCGAGTTTACCCTGGGGAAATAAACCCACTTTATTCTTTTTGATTGCATATTTACCTCTGTTGTTCAGCAATTTTTCCATGGTTAAGACTGCCATTGTTTCTGGTTAAGACTGTGTTTTCTCCCAAGTGTTACCTGGCAATTTTTCCAATTGCCCAGGGCTGCGATTTTCCATTCTTTTGGACAACAATCGTTGCTTGTCACTGGCGAATTTTACACTGGTTAAGGTTGTCATTTGATGCCCCTTTTTAACCTCAACGATTTCCTTAAACCTCTGTGATTTTTTGGCCTTTAATCCCGGTGGGGATCTCTGCATTCTTCACTGTGAAAACTGCATTTACTTTCTCCACAATTTGCCTCATTTTGTTTTTTTTTATCTCTTCAAATTTATTAAAAACGAGAGGGACCTTGAAATTGATGCACAAGGTGAGAATGTGTTAAGATTGCAGTGTTTCCAGGTTTTAATATGATTCTTAGCGATTTCTATGTGTGTCAGTTAATGCATACAGTAATTATAACGATGGCAAATTATTGATTGTAGTATATCCGAGTACTGTTAATTTTAGCGATTTTAATTTTTAGCCGTGTAATGATTCCCGTAATCTTAATGACAATAGTTTAATGATTATTCCCGTTGATTATATTATAGTTGAAAATAGTGTTAACTTGTTATCCTATTCAAGATTTCCTCTACAATCATAAAAAATATTAAATGTTAAAAACTGATATATTGAATTAATTGCAAAAGCGATGGTGATTTGAGGATGATATTGAAGGATCTTTTCTTTTATCCCAAAAACTACCAATTAAATCCCAATCACTTTGAGTAGTGGCTTCTTGAATATTTCAGGCAAATATCTAATTCTTGGTTACGATTGATCTATGTCTTCAATGAAACCATTTTTGTGCCTACCCCGGTTAAGAAGAGTACAAAATTTTGTAACATTAAAAATACTTTCACTCTAAACATTCAAAGGTTTAATTGGACACAACAATTTAGGAAGATATTAAAATTAACTAGTAATACTAGCCATCTTGTACTATGTGGTTTCTCCATTACATCTTAAATATTTCACAATTGGAACATCAACTAAACACATTTCCTTTTGGGGGTTGCTTGTAAAGTACTCTAGTTGATATCATTACAAGAGGTTGATTAATGACCTTGAATTGGTGTTTTAATCATTAAAAGTTATGATTGTTGAAGGGTATGAGACTACTTCGTGATAAGAATGATAATAATTTACTATAAGTATGATTAGTTGAGACGATATAAATAGGATTCATATTTTTAGGGAACTTTGATTCAATGGTGGGTTAATAGGGATGTTAGACATAAAGGTTGTAGGTGTAATGGTTGATTATAATGCGCAAGCTTGATGGATGAGAGTTTAGTAGATGCATCAACTAAAACCATTAATAGCCTTTAGTTAATTGGCAATTATGCGCCTTCTGCCTTAGGTCGAGCTGGAAGGGGTGATGGGTCTAGTCGATTTACCATACCCGTCGCCTTATATGAAACAAGAATCATCTGGTCATTCACGCCCCTCTTTTTAAAATCGAGGGTTATCATCTTGCGTCTTGTTGATCGGTGTTATCCATGTGGGTGTTGTTGATAGTTGTAAGTTGCTATTGGTGCTTGGGTTTAACGCCTTTTTGCGTTGGGTTGCACGCCATTGAGGTTCTAGTTAATTGGTTGTCAAGGCCGTTGTGTTGGAATGGGGATGTTGTCCCTTATCTTGTAGGCATGGTCATGTTGTGTCAAGCAGGTACTCGTTCCTCTCTATTTTTTTACACATGTTTCCCAGTTGCTCTTGTACTACTGTGTGGATTCATAGTTGTATGTCGCCTGTTCTGTGGGCGTGGTGCTCACTGTCAGATGAGTTTTTTATTTGTAATAATTGCGTGTTTAGTTTCTCTTGTAGTCATAACGATTGGGATCGTTACATGTGGTAGCAGAGGGGGTTCAACCCTGTGACTCTGGATTGCCAGGATTTCTACTGTAGTAAACCCGTGAGTATTGGCCGTTGCGTTAATTAAAAACCTTAACATGTCCATGTGGCGATCGCATTTAGAGGACACCTCAAAGGTTCACAACGTGGTTCCGTGGAAGGAGGTGCGACGCCTCCAGAAGTTCCCGCACCCTTGGAGTCGAACCCACTAGGGGAAGAACAAGTCCTTGGGTTGGATTCACTTTTTGTAATGGATGATGATTATTGGACAAGGATTTTCCCAGTAATGTCAAAAGGCCTTGATTCACCATTGGTACTGAGATGAGGCCAGGGCACCTGTAACCCTGAGGGTCCACAACACGCCCTAACTAGTACTGTTAGCATCCACCAAGAAATCGAGAGAGTTGAGTTCTAGTGTCCACGAGTTTCACAGATGGTGGTGTCATCACGGCATGGTTGTAAAGCAAGGTGTGTGCTTCACGCTTTTCATTTATGACCTCCATCATGAAGGTCCACATGGTGGTATTTCAACTGAAGGGGAGCGCTCTTCTATGGTGGAAGATGCTCCTACCACTTTTGAACATGACCGTCGATGACGTGTCATGGGAATTGTTCGAGGAATGGTTCTAGGAGAGGTATATTTATGAGGAATTCATTTAGCGTTAGCTCAACGAGTTCGATGCCTTGCAACGAGGAAACCACATGGTGCTCGAGTACGAGGCCCGTTTTGGATATGCTTTGGTATTCTCCACACCAATTTACCCAGAAACGTAAGGTCAAGAAGTTCAATTTTGGCCGTATTGTTAGAATTCAGCTTCTACTTCGAGTACCAGGAATGCTGGACCGAAAAAAAAGTGTGTTGGATTGTGGGGAGCCACATTACCATCATTACTGCCTGGAGGAAAGGGTTGAAACATCTGGATCGTCCAGACCCACTACCATGGGAGTTTTGGGCAAGGCCCATCGGATTCATGCAGCGGTGAATAACTTCCAGGCATATCACCAATCGACTGTGCTCGATACGTCAGGTATCATCGCTGACCAAACCCTTAGTATTTTGATAGATCCCAGTGTGACCGAGAGTTTCATTTCTGGTGCAATGCTAAAAAGGAATAAGATAAAGGAAGTCAAACAGAATGAGTTTAGCTTCGTAGATATGGCGTCGGGAGCCAAACAAAATATTGGAGGAAAGGTTACAGGCTATACCCTTAACCTGGGAGAGTTTGTCACCAGGGCCAACCTGTATGTCACGATCTTGGGATCGTATGACATCATGATCGATATGGACTGGTTGGAGTTGCATGAGGCGATACAGAACGGTAAGACTAAACAATTGAGCTTGTTTGATGACGAGGGACAAAGACACATGATTGTAGGACGGAACCAGGGAGTTTCCCTGAGGTTCATCTCTTCCTTGCAGCTACGGAAGAGACTATGCAAGGGATGTAATATTTATTCGATCCTTGCGATAAACGAGAAGGGAGTAGTGGAAGTTCTAGAACACCTTCTGGTGGTGAGAGAGTTTGCTGACATATTTTTGGATGAGTTACCTGGGATATCGTCGGAGAGGGAATTGGATTTTACCATAGACCTAAAATCGAGGACTGAACTGATAGAAAGAATGCCTTATCGGATGTTGACCTTGGAGTTACAAGAGTTGAGAATGCAACTGAAGGAGTTGTTGGACCTAGGATTTATATGTCCGAGTGTGTCACCATGGGGTGCGCCTGTCATTTTCATACGAAAGAAGGATGGGTCATGGAGACTCTACATTGACTACCATAAATTGAACAAGGAAACGATCAAGAATCAGTATCCATTGCCGAGGATTGATGATCTATTCGATCAGATGAAGGGTGTGACGGTGTTCTCAAATATCTATTTGTGATCAGGGTATCACCAGTTACGGATCAAGGAGGATGAAGTCCCTAAGAACGCCTTTAAGACGAGGTTTGGACATTACGAGTTTATTGTTTTACCATTTGGACTGACAAACACCCCAAGGGTATTTATGCATTTGATGAACGGGGTGTTCCACGAGTACTTGGACAAGTTCATCCAAGTATTCATTGACGATATTTTGATTTACTCTCGGACGATGAAGGAGCATGACAAGCACTTGCGCTTGGTACTACAGTGTCTATGAGAGCACAAATGGTATAGGAAGTTGTCCAAATGCTTGTTTTATCAATCGAGGATTCACTACTTAGGGAATGTCATCTCCGGCGAAGGTATTGCCATGGATCCAACAAATGTCGAGAATATTATGGAATGGCCTACATTGAAAAATGTCCCATAAGTATGTAGCTTCATGGGTTTAGCAGGATACTATCGACAGTTTGTCGAGGGATTTTCAAAGATAGCAAATCCGATCACGAAATTGCAGAAGAAGAACAAGAAGTTTGTTGGGACTGAGAAATGTGCAGAAGCATTTCGAAGGCTCAAGGATTTGTTGATAATGAAACCGATACTAAAGGTCCCGGACATGGACATGGACTTCTTGGTATGCACTGACGCATCCAAGGAAGGCTTAGGCGGAGTCTTGATGCAATATGGTCGAGTGATCGCTTACATCTCGAGGAAACTGAGAAGGCATGAGGAAAAATATGCGACGCACGATTTGGAGTTGTTAACCATTGTATATGCCTTGAAGGTTTGGAGACACTACCTTGTTGGATGAAAATTTGAACTAAAGACAGACCACTGTGGACTACAACACATATTTACGCAAAGCGACCTAAACACACGACAACAGTGTTGGTTGGAATTGCTTAGCGAGTACGACTTTGAGATTACTTACATAAAAGGAACAGTGAACCGGGTGACTGATGATTTGAGTCAGAGACCATGCATCTTTTCGATGTTTCCTCTTTAGAAGAATCTACGTGAAAATATTCTAACCTTACAACGTGATGATGACTGGTACAAAGAGGTTGAGGATTTTATCGGAAAAACACAATGATGGTACCAAGATTTTAAGCATTTACGTTGGACGGCGATGGACTACTGAGATTTAAAATCAAATTTATGTACCACCGAACGACGAGTTGAGCATTTTGATCCTAAACGAGGTTCACAGAGTAGTGTACATGGCTCACCCAGTAGTCACGAAGATGAGGGCGGACCTTAAACACTTATTCTTCTGGAAAGGAATGAAGGAAGACAAAGTTAACTATGTGGTCAAATGTCTAGAATGTCAGCAGGAAAGGCTGAACATAGACATTCTGCAGGATTACTACAGCCACACGCTATTCCAGAATCGAAATGGGAGGTTATTTCGATGGATTTCATTGTTGGATTTCCACTGAAGGCAAGGAGACATGACTCGATTTTCATGGTAGTCGACACTCTGACAAAGAGTGCTCATTTTATTCATGTGTGTATGATGTATTAGGCACGTGACATAGCTAGAGTTTTCATCAGTGATATTGGGAGGTTGCATGGCATACCTAAGAGGATTATATCTGATCGAGGATCGGTGTTTACTGGATGATTTTGGACTAGTTTCCAAGAGGCCTTGGGAACCCGACTTAACTTTAGTACTGTGTATCACCCAGAGACTGACAGGAAGACCGAACGAACGAAGAAGACCTTGGAAGACATGTTTTGCATTTACGTGATGGACCAACAAAAGTGTTGGGAAGAATTCTTTCCACTGGTAGAATTCACATATAACAATAGTTACCATAGCACCATTAAGATGGCGCCTTTCAAGTTTGTTAATGGGAGACTGTGTCAGATGCCTTTGAGTTGGGATCAGCTTGAGGATAGGGTCCTAGTGGGACCGGAAGGGATCTAAGAATTGGAAGATTGAATGTAAACTATAAGAAAAAGGATCAAGGAAGCACAGGATCGGTAGAAGAGTTATGTCGATGCGCATCGTGTCGACCGTAGTTACGATGTGGTGATCAAGTATTCTTGCGGTTGAAAACACATAATAGTTTGATCAAGTTGGGAAAAGGGGCTAAACTATCTCCTAGGTTCGTGGTAACCTATGTTATTGTGGAAAGGAGAGGCCTGTGGCCTATTGACTAGCCTTGTTGATTCTTGAGGTGTATGCACGATGTCTTTCACGTATCTGTTTGAGACATTATGATTAGTGATCCTACACATGTTTTGACTTGAGCACCTTGTGGGTTTCGGATGAAGATGCGCTCATGGCTTAGCCGATCCACATTCTTGATCATCGCATTCGACAGCTATGGTGTCGAGCAATAGATGAGGTCAAGGTCTAGTGGGACAACTATAGTCCACACCCGATGACCTTGGAGGACGCATATGATATGCACCAACAGTTTCCATTTTTGTTGGATAGATAGACTTATGATACTGTGATACACATTATTTTGGCATTTATATACTGTGAAACTTCGGGACGAAGTTTAGACCAAGAGGGGGTGTATGTAACATCCCTCTCTTACGCACACTACACGAACTTATTCTTTGAGGACACTTGCTTGCCAGTGATACAGATTATTATACTATTGGGCATTTGATTATGATTATGAGACGTTATGGATTGATGGCTTCTTATTTTACGGTATTGACATAGATAGGTGCTATTGACTTGGTTTTCCTGAGTGTGCAGGATTTTGGACCTCGAGGATGCAGAGGCATTGATGAAACCCCTTGAACTCCGAACCAAGTCGGGGAGTGGACTATTGGGGTTTGATTGTTGTATATATGACATTTGTGCATATGATTAGATGATATGATTATGTATATTATTATGACATTATTCATTGATGATGCAATCTGACGATAGCTTGTTGACTAGACTCACATGTGGAGTAGAGGGGTCATGCATGATAACCAGGGACGTTGAAAGAGAGGTGTGGACAAAACCCCTTCCATATCCTAGTAGCACTCACACGGTGGCTCAAACTTTAGGCTAACGATTAGACCCACGATGCCATGAAGGACGACTTTAACAGTCTCTCACGATGATTCTAAGGGGTGCACAATAAGGCAAGGGCCTTATTCCTTAGAGGCCCTTAGTCTCCTACAAGATCACCTGGCAGAGTATTGACTCCAAGGTTTTTTTGTGTCTACCAAGTCAGTAAAGAGGCGAGTGGCACCCTTGGAGCACGGAGTGCGTCCTGAAGGGAACGTCGCGCAAGGGAAACAGAATGAGACGAGTGGCACCCTTGGAGCACGTAGTGCATCCTGAAGGGCATGTCAGGCAAGGGAAACAGAATGAGGTGAGTGGCACCCTTGGAGCACCTAGTGCATCCTGAAGGGCACGTCGCGTTGTTAAATAATAAATGAATAAACCTAGATGGCATTAGAATGAATAACGTGATAAGAATGATTTAAAAACAATTTTCCTAATAAAATGTCGCCCAGCCTCGAAAATTAAAATCTAGGTCTAAATTAATACTTGTGGTAAAAATAAGTAATAATGATAATAATCTTTAATCATTTGATGAGAAGGGGGTAAGTAATTCAATTAATTTATAAAAATCTTTGGGTGGATAAAATTTAAAAAGGGGGAAAAAGGGGAAATAATTGTTTTATCACATATGCTAATTAAAAATTTATTAATTAAAATGGAAAAGGGGAAAAAGTTAATTTTCTACACCTGCCAATTTGAGCTTTAAATGAAAATGGAAAGAGGGAAATCTAAAAGAATTAGGAAACTAGGAAAAAGAAGGAAACATAAAAAGAAAGGGGAAACACAAGGAAAAAGCAGAAAGACTAACTTAGTAAGGTATCTAGCATTTAAGAACTTTCTAAATTAAACTCAACTAGTAATCTAGTAAGGGGGGTAAGTCATTAAAATCTGTAAGGGAATATGGGGACACCTAGGAGCAATTCTAGGAACGCTTTTAGGTGGGTGATGGAAATAGGAGTAATTAATTTATTAATGAAATTAATTTATGGTGCAATGAAGGGGATGGGTGACATTTGTACGGGGAGGAATTTTATGAATTAAATTATTGAACAATAAATTAAATTGGATTTTGGGAAAGTAAAGGACTTAGAAACTCTATATAAAGGAGGGAGGAGGAGGAGGATGGGTCTATTTTGTTATGTGTAACATTATGCTGCATAATTTTAGACTTGACTGACTTAGCTTGTGGGAGTTGGGATACACATCTCGGCGAGGAGTGGTAGCTCGGCCTTGCGAGGCAAGCTGGGAACTAGATGATTCTCTGGTTTAGTGTGCATGTCCCCTTTGCATATCGGGGGGCTAAGGGGGAAAAAGAGTACCCCTAGTGTTGGTTGGGAGGTACCGGTGAAGTCTCATCGGTCAGCAAGCAGGAGTAGCACGAAGCGCGTGGGACAACGAATCAGAGCGGGCGACTTGGGTTATGGTACAGTTCCTTTATTTCTACATGGTAGATTATTATTATACTTTATGCTTTTATCTCTGTACTTTTATTGGGTAAAGAAAATGTGGATTTGGCATTCCAACCGAGAACTTAATTTTCCCCGTAAGTCTTAAGCTCCTTGTTTGACATGATTCCATTGGATTTCTATCCCTGCATGTCGTGATTGTCCTATGGTTTCATTGATTTTTTGATGAGTTTGTACTTATTACTTCGCCCTCATCCCTAGCTCATCAGTCCTCGACTGAGCAATCGGCTAGGAGCCGGATTGTCGATCGTCACTTCGGGGTTAATAGACCTATAGATCCTAATGCCCTTCTTTTTTGTGCATGGATGATGAGCGAAGGATGTCTCTGCCCAACCATCTAACCCTATTGATTGTTCATGCTTGATGGATTTCCTTGCGCCTTTTGTGAGTGATTACTTCTGCGTTTTTAATGAATTTACTTCTGTGTTTTCAATGAATTGTCCTTTGCATTTTTAATGAAATGTTCTCTACGTTTTTATAAAAGGACCTTTGCATTTTTAATGAAATGTTCTCTGCATTTTTTATGAAAGGACCTCTGCGTTTTTAATGAAATTTTCTCTGCGTTTTATGAAAGGACCTATTTTTTTTTTATATGGCCTCTACGATCTCATAGATTTAAATGACAATTTTATCAGCTAATTACTACGAATTTTCCTTTATGATGACTGTGAAATTATTTACTGTGGTTGGGTGGAACGTTGTACACGACAACGACCTATTATATTTTCTTTTTGTTGTGTTCTTTTATTGGAACTTGACCGCGATTCTTTGTTGTGTTGATCACTTCATTTTCCCTCTGCAATACATTTTTTTATTTCTACAACAATTTTACCCAGCAAAACGGACGCGTTAGAACTCAACAATTGAATGTAAAAAAAAAAAAACTACGAAATGCTTGGCAATGGATTTCCCTTCTACAAATTATTTTTTTAATGGAAAACGCCCTCTGTGGTTTAATTTATTTAATGGAAAATGCAATTTGTGTTGATAGAAGTGGCGACGATTTCATTACGTGCCTTTAATGCAATCTGATGGTGAGTTTACCCTAGGAAAATTAACCCACTTTATTCTTTTTGATTGCATATTTACCTATGTTGTTCGACAATTTTTCCATGGTTAAGACTGCCATTGTTGCTAGTTAAGATCGTGTTTTCACCCAAGTGTTACCTGGCGATTTTTCCAATTTCCCAGGGCTGCGATTTGCCATTCTTTTGGACAACAATCGTTGCTTGTCACTGGCAAATTTTCCACTGGTTAAGGTCGTCGTTCGATGCCCCTTTTTAGCCTCAGTGATTTCCTTAAACCTCTACGATTTTTTGGCCTTTAATCCTAGCGGGGATCTCTGCATTCTTCACTGTGAAAACTGCATTTACTTTCTCCATGATTTTCCTCATTCTGTTTTTTTATCTCTTCAAATTTATTGAAAATGAGAGGGACCCCAAAATTGATGTACAGTGTGAGATTGTGTTAAGAGTGTAGCGTGTCCAGGTTTTAACATGATTCTTAGCGATTTCTATGTGTGCCAATTAATGTGTACAGTAATTATAACGATGGCGAATTATTGATTGCAGTATATTTGGGTATTGTTAATTTTAGCGATTTTAATTTTTAGCCATGTAATGATTCCCATAATCTTAATGACAACAGTTTAATGATTATTCTCGTTGATTATATTATAGTTGAAAATAGTGTTAACCTGTTATCCTATTCAAGATTTTGTCGACAATCATAAAAATTATTAAATGTTAAAAACTGATATATTGAATTAATTGCAAAAGCGATGGTGATTTGAGGATGATATTGAAGGATCTTTTCTTTTATCCCAAAAACTACCAATTAAATCCCAATCACTTTGAGTAGTGGCTTCTTGAATATTTCAGGCAAATATTTAATTCTTGGTTACGATTGATCTATGTCTTCAATGAAAACATTTTTGTGGCTACCCCGGTTAAGAAGTGTACAAACTTTAGTAACACTAAAAATACTTTCACTCTAGGGCTTCTTAACCACTTAACCACATTTATAGGGCTTATTGTAGAATTCTTCAAAGTGTCTTCAGATGAGGGCCATTATTATAGCTATTCCATAAGGGGACCAATTTGGATACTTCTCCAAATACATCGATCATTTATTTCGTCAAACAAACCCATCACTTCTAGAACCTTCTTCTAGGTTTAACATGCTTCTTCTATGGTTGACATCAATGCTTATAGACTTGTTCTAGAGTTTAAATCTAGGGTTGAAATCAATGAAAAATAAATTTCCAACACTAAGAACCCTTGATAAGTCAGTAGATCTTAGTTACAATATTTAACAAGTCATCCTTGAAACAAAGATGTTCCTCTTATTTATAAGAGAATAGGAGGCTAGGGTCAGGTTACAAAACACTTGTCACTTTTGGAAAAGTGACAAGTAAACCAACCCAAAAATATTTTTTATCCTTTTACAAAAAGTAAATCAAATCAAATTACATTATTTTATTCACAAAGTAAAACATTCAAGGAATCCAACTCTTGGTAAAAAATCTTTGAGGGAAAGTGACAAATTTTGTGCCACATCATCATTTTCCTTGGGATTTATGCCATCCCAATGGAATATTTGATTTTTGTAAATGATCCCATTGTTTCAAATTGGTGAATTCATGGTGTCAAAACAACCATCAATGGTTTTTGGATTCACTAAGATGGAAGTCCCATGGATTGGGAAAATATTGACCAGCTTTTGAGAGAAGGGAATCATGGAATCAGTCACTGAAAGTAAGAAAATTATTCTTGTTCACAAACTTTTTAGACTTGAGTTTATTACCCCCTTTCTACATGTAAGGATGCCCCAAGTATAGATGAAGTGTGACTTCAATCTCAACTTGAATTGGTAAAAGGGGCCCCGTACATGAACACTTAAAGGATGGTCCCCTATACCAAAAATACATAATTGTGAAATTTTGTGCCTTCATGCTATATTTATTGTCACCTTCTTCCCAGTTAATTTCATTTGGTGACAATTGGGCTCAGGATGAGAGAGATATGACCTTGAAAAGGTCACGGGAAAGTGTTGGTTGCAGGTATTATTTGAGGAAAATCTGAATTTGAAACTAGAATTCTGAATTTTAATTTAGAATTAATAGGTTTCTATAGGCCTACATGATTGTAGCTAAAATGGGTCTCTTCATGTTTTGAAAAATTCATCCTCGAAGGCCTCCAATTAGGCCTCCAAGACTAAATCAAAGTCCATAATCTCTTGAATATTTCAGTGAAAATCCAAGATGAATTTCTGATGGTGAATTTTGTGGCTAGATTATACATTTTTTTACAGTCATTTAGACTATTTATGGGAAAAAATCCACCTCATGGTGAGTAAGATATGACA
>ML780703.1:599293-621616 GCA_009831015.1 Picea engelmannii | reverse complement strand
CTACCCCACTCTCCAATTCACACTTTCTCCTTGATTTTATAAAAATGGAATGGAGAAAGGAAAAGGTTGGGCTTTCAAACCCCACTCTCCTTCAACTTGGCATGCACATGCTTATAACATACACAGCTTGGAATTTTTTAAAAGAGGACCTAGGGCTTGGGCTTTGTTCCCGAGAAGGGTTCAAATCCCCTAACTCTTGCAAGTTTTCTCAAGAAACCACTTAAGTACATAAATATGAACCATCTTTTTAACCATGCATTCCAAACCCAACCCAACACTAATATTTAATCAAACCATCAATTAAATGTTGGGATTGGGGGTAACCCTTAGAAAAATAAAAGAAAATATATAGAAATAAAGATAAGGAATAATACTCCAAGAAGATCGGTGGAGTCTAAAGACATTGTTTTGGCACTTAAGCACATGGAATTGTGATTAGAACATCACAATGTATCATTGAACATATCATTTCATGCATTCTACAGGAGGCAGTTGGAATGGTTTTCGACAAACCCATGTTGTCTTGTCATCTAGTCGACTTACCTATTCGACCCGACCATGTAGTCAATTTATTGGTTGGATGATCAATCGACCAATTGTCTCCAACTATTAGTCGACCACCTGACCAACTATCCCCATCTGCTAGTTGACATCCCGACCGACTATCTCTAATGGTTAGTCAATCGCTCAACTGACTGTCTCTATTAGAGTTTTGATGAACCATTAGAACCTAAGGTTCCAACACTCCCCAATCAACACATGGTTCTGGATGTTTAGGAGGTGAAATTATGTCACAGGATACCCCCTCATAATTGTAGCTGCCTGAATCTCGAGCATATTTCATATATTAACAAACTTAGCTTCTGACAATGGTTTTGTAAATATATCAATAATCTGATCGTCAGTTTTTTATAGACAAGAGTGACAACCTTCTCTTGAAATAACTATCTCAGGTAGCGAGCATGAATTTTTACATGCTTCATTTTACTATGTGCGGCATGATTATCAACAACCTGAGTTGCACTTTGATTGTCATGATAGAGGGTAGTCGATGCCTAAACAAGAAACCCAATCTCACTTAAGAGATGAGGAATCCAAACAACCTCTGCACCTACATTAACGATGCCATGATACTTAGCTTTTGTAGTCGACAGAGAGACTACCTTTTGTTTCTTACATGACCAAACTAGGGGTCCAATTTTGAAGTGAAATACATAGCCAGAAATGGACTTTCGATCATCACTCTCTCCTTCCCAGTGATACTAGGATAAGTTGAATAACAAGTTTGAACATTGACAATACTTGATACCAAGATGAGAGGTACCCTTGTTGTAATGAACAATTCGTTGTGCATCTTTCCACTGATTTCCATGCATATCTTGCATAAACTGAGAAACCACACTGAAAAAATAGGAAATATTAGGTTGACTGTGAGTTAGATAAATAAGACCACTAAACAATTGTCGATAAAGAGTGGCATCAACTTTGGGCGATTGGTAGTCTTTGGTCAACTTAATACCAGACTAAAAAGGGAATCACATAGCTTATAATCATCCATCTTAAAATGATTCCGTATATATAATACCTAATTTTATTAAGAGAGGAACAAACCACCATATAGAGGTAATACGTGAATACTGAGAAAGTAATGCAAAAGACCAAGATCTATCATACCAAAAGTGTCATCAAGTTGTCTCTTCAATCTAAGAAATAGATCAAGATTATTTTTTATTGTGACCAAATCATCAACATATAAAGCTACAATCAAGGTGTCATTGTTATCATGTAATACATAAAGACTATGATCATATTCACAACATTTGAATCCAATATTGAGAAAGAAGCAATCAATCTTAGCATACCAAGCCCTTGGATCCCATTTCAAATTGTAAAGAGACTTATGTAGTCGACAAATACGACTAGAATTTGTCACAAAACTAGGGGATTGTTCCATAAATATTTCATCAAATAAATCACCAGAAAGAAAGGCACTTTTAACATCCATTTGGTGAATCTTCCATCTGAAGTGAGCAGCAAGGGAAATAATTAGTTGAACATAATTTATCCTTGCATCAAGGGAAAAGGTCTCAATGTAGTCGATGGCTTCTTTCTGAGAGAATCCTTTCACTACCAAATGCAATTTAGGATGCTCAACAACACCTTCAAAGGTAAATTTGGTATTATAAAACCACTGACATTTCATGATATTCTTCCCTTGAGGTTGAGGAACTAAATCCCAAGTGTGATTCTTTAAAATGGAATTCATCTCAACTTGCATAGATTTCTCCCATTCAAGTTGTCCTCGTGCATCTATATAAGAGAAAGGATCACAAGTCTCAAGAAAATGAGTCATCAAAGCAACAATTTATTGTTGCTTTTGACTCTGATTTTATCGGCCTAAAGAGATATCACCAACATCAAGTCTAGTGGCTTCAATCATCTTGGTATCCCATCGAGGGAGACAAGGGGACAATGAGCTAACATTCACTTCAGAAGGTCTATAAGGAGAAGTGGCAGTTTCATTTGGAGCATACCAAGGACTAGTCAATCTAGAAATATATATTTATTGTTCAATCAACTCAGGAACAAAGTTTGACTACCCAGTCAAAATGATGAGAAAAGGAATAGGTAATCCATTATCAACAATAATATTATCAAAGGTGTCATCCTGTAATAAACCAGAAGAATCATTCAACAACTTAATGTATGAAGACTTCTCATGAAAAAAAAAAATCTTTTGATAATAATTTATCATTTGACAGGGTCAAACAATCAATATGTTTTGTATCATTTGGAGTATCCCATCATGATGCAAGTGTGAATCTTTTCATCTAATTTCTTCCTATAGTCATCTGAAACATGGGCCCACAAAATACATCTGAATATTATGAGGTGGACGAATGAGGAATTCTTTCCACACCATCTGTTGACTTGAGTCACATAACTGATAGTTATAGTCATTATACGATTCAAAAGATAGTTGGCATAGTAATTAACTTTAGTCCAAAACCTAGCCGGTAGATCTTTGGCCTACAAAAGGAATTGAGCCATTTTGACCAAAGTCTAATTCTTTCTTTATGCTACGTCATTTTGTTGAGGAGTATGAGGAATAGACCTCTCCTGACCGAGATATTATTCAAATGGTTGATTCACATACTCTCGTCCATTATCATATCTCAAACACTTGATAGGTCGACCATATTGATTTTCAGCCAATGCCCTAAATTCCTTGAATTTTTCAAAGACATGACTCTTAATCTTCAATAAATAAATTCAAGTAAATCTAGAGAGATCGTTGATAAAGGTAAAAATTTACTTCGTACTTACTAATGAAAGCTTATTAATACAACAAAGATCACTATGAACAAGCTCCAATGGGTATTGCGCATGCCATGCTTTACTAGATTTGAAGGGTGCTTGATGATTCTTTCCCAACACACATCCTCTACAAAGTCCATCGGGTGAAATAAATTTGGGTAAGATAGAAACCATGTTTTGTGTGACCATCATCATTAGACTTTGAAAATCCAGGTGTCCAAGTTGTTGATGCCAAATTCTTCTTTGCTTGTCGGTCTGGGCAATGAGAGAATTTGGTCTAGGATATGGTCAAGGTAGGTCAAAAAACTTATACATTCCATCCTTTGAGCCAAGAAACCCTTTGGTGACAATTGAAATATCATTCTTCACATCCTTAAAAAAGAACCAATCCGGACAAAACTCAACAATCTTACCAATCTGTGTAAGTTGGGAAACCGACAATAGATTTTCACTCATATTGTTATGATATTTGGACACTTAGGAGTTAGTTAATATCAACTTGGTCTAATGTGTTGTTAGGTTAAAAAAAAATTCTTAGTGTGTTTCTTTAGTATGCATTGTAATCTGATGGTCACAATATGTTCCTGACATAGTGTGATTTGACAACTCATATTCTCCTCGATCTTAATGGCTACATTGATCAGTGGCTTAACAATTGATTGGTCCATGATATATATTTAAATAGCG
This sequence comes from Picea engelmannii, assembly GCA_009831015.1. Classification (NCBI taxonomy): domain Eukaryota; kingdom Viridiplantae; phylum Streptophyta; class Pinopsida; order Pinales; family Pinaceae; genus Picea; species Picea engelmannii. The sequence goes on along the minus strand of ML780703.1, from coordinate 617,611 downwards.
AGGGTCATTTTTTCGATGATCAATTGTGAGAAAATCTTTGTAATATATTTTATTTTTCATTAATAAATTTCTCCAAGTGGCCATGTTAACTAGGGACATGCATGTTTCCACACAAGTATTTTACCACATAAAAACATCGGCATGTCGATATTTGATCTAGTTGTATGAATGGTTACTAAAGGATTTAATCCTCTGTTGGAATACTTGTGTTTTAAAACATAGATTAGGAACATGATAGACACCAACAATTATACCATGTCAACAAGGAACATCACCACGACTAGCAATATCATGGGAAAAATCATCAACTACGTAAATGTTTCGCTCGACAGATTTATCTAAGAAGGAGAACAATTAATCATCTTTGGCCATATGATGAGTGCACCCAAAATAAACTAACCACTCATTCTTTGAGGTGTGACAAAGAAACACTTGAGAGGTTCCAACTTGGAAGGTAAAATTTTCAGTTAGTCGATGCACAATCGACACATTTCTTTCAATCTGCTTAACCTTTTATTCTAGGTCAAAGCCCTTCTTCCAATAGTTTTTCTTCACATGTCCGGTATTTCCATAGTAGAGACATGTTTTCTCCTTTTGATTCTTCTAGGTGGACATAGACTCATCATTCTTCACTCTATCCTCTTATTCAAGACATTCCTATCTATGCATAGGAGCATCATAGCATCATATTTCCTTATAATTCAGCTTGTCCTTTCCCTTGAGAAAGTGAGTCTGATGTTTACCACCAAGCTTCCCTTCATCAAGAAACATGTGTTGATCATTAATTATTAATCCACATAAGGTATCAAAGGTATATTCATTACCATATTCATTTCATGCTTGCCAATTTGTACATAATTTGGAACAAAACATGTCAAAAGGTGTTCTCAGATTCATCAGGACCAGTTCAATGAACCTTCCATATTTCTTATAAAATGTATTCCTGTATTCATTTAGTTTCAACTGCAGCTCTTTAGAATGAGACAAATAATCCTCAATCATTTCAAAGGAATGGGGATCAAGATAGATAAACTCTTTCTCTAACTACATAACTTGACTCTCATTGAATTTTTTTAAAAAAGACTTCAACTTCTTTTAGACTTGATGAGGACAATTGATTCTTCTTGTATGAAAGTGACTCTCCCGAGAAATGTAGGTCATAATGACCCCAATATCCTCATATTTATTCCCATTGATGGAAAATTTCACCTGGTCATCCTTTGGATCTAGAATAGTGGTCTTAATATACTTCCAGAGCCCTTTGATTTTCAACAAAGTCTCCATATATGGTTCTAAGATAGTGTAATTGAGTCCATTCAAAATAACATGATCGATCTTGGAATCCATATTTGATTTCTTACATATTTGATATGATCTAAATGGGTTACAGTCAAGAAATCAATACCCTAGAGTTGATCACTATGAGATCCAAATCAACAACATTTGTGGACAATACGCGAGGTCAAAACTAGCCACATTGATACCATGTTAGGATTGGGGGTAACCCTGAGAAGAACAAAACATAATCTATAGAAATAAAGAGAAGGAATAATACTCCAAGAATATTAGTGGTGTCTAAAGATACCATTTCCACACTTAAGGATGGGGAATTGTGATTAGAACATCACAGTTCATCATTGACACATCATTTCATACATTCTACACACTTCAACATCAACCCATCGGTTCCCTTATTTATAGTCTTTTGTTCTAACCAATTTCCTTGAAATGGGGAAGATTTAGATATGGTTCACAAATAATAGTTGGTGGTAGGAACAATTTATGCCAAACCCGCATTGTCTCATCTGTTAGTTGAATTACGTAGTCGACCCAACCATATATTCGATTACTTGATTGGTTGATCCATCGACCAACTGTCTCCAGTTGCTAGTCTATCACCCAATGAACTATCTCCATCTACTAGTTGATTGTCTGCCTGACTATCTCCAATGGTTAGTCGACCATTTGAATAATTTCCTATTATTATATCACTTGATCAAATGTCTCTATTAGAGGTTTGATGAACCATCAGAACTTGAGGTTCCAACATTAAAATCTCATAAATAACTCAACTCAAATTTTGAACCATTGCATAATATACAAAATAAACAACTTAACATGCATTTGAATCCACACTATTTGGTCATATGAAACAATAATGGATGAACTATGTGGTACTTTCTATGTACTTCCAATATAGGTCATAAGGCTTGTCCTTTGAGTGGTGCAACTGAACCATACCTCCTTCCCTCCCCAACAAACATGTCAAATGAGCTTAAGAGAGGGGGGGAGGTTTTTGTATTTTATCTTCTCTCTTTTTTCATTTTTTCAATTTTGCATGGGAAGGGGAATGGAAATCCCATGCACTCCTCCCTTCTTTCCCTTTATTATTATTATTATTATTTATCTTCCTTGAAAATCATGCAAAGTCAACTTTCGACTTTGACTTCTATTGGCAGAGATAAAAAATGATGTTGGATGAGACCAAATTGAAATATTACATGGGACACATTCTTGGAACAGTATCGATGGTCCCATCAAGAATATGCAATCAAAAATATGATCTCATGTCACATAGGCCCTCAATTTTGGCCAGGACGATATACCCTCTAAACAATGATTGGTCAGTGGGGCCCAAAAAATGCCAACTTGTGAAAGATGACACATTGCCACATGATATCCAATTAGGTAAATCCAAGCATCAATAGAAAGGTATCAACAAGTACTTCAATAATTTGGGAATATAACATGGAATTTTTTTTTTTCTTATTTTGGTTCTATCAACAATAATTTTTAAACCCTAAACCACCATTACCAAATTGGTCTCTGAAACTAGTCCTGAAATTATGAAGGCTTGTTCTCAACAACCCAGGGTCGAAACAAGGAATATGGTAAACTATTGGAAATATATCACACTTACCTACATCACATTTGGGGCAGATTTTCATTTTGAATCATATCTCATAATAGAAACTGATAAGGAAGTCACAACTATGAATTTTGGCCATTTAGGAGGAATGCAACTCAAGCCCTTTGTAGACTAGTCATACAAACTCAAAATCAGGAAAATGATAGCTCGTTGGAAATATTATCCTGAGAATTATATGGTATAACCACTATGTTTCATACAAAACAAATATATCTAATAATAAATTCTATGAAATATAATGTTCATATGGGACCCGCCTAGTAACCAGCAAAAGGGGCCAACATTGAAAATTTTGCAAACCGAGTCCTCAACTCATGAAATATGAACTGAGAAGCCTTGACATAGGGAATTATGATATGGAATTGTTTCAAAACTCAAAAATAAACCTAGTATGGCCTTCCCTAGGGAAAACATATTAGGGTTTCGAAACAAGTCGAACAAGACTAGATTGAGCCCATTTGGGTGTCAACAAGATGTTGTTGGACATAATGATATTCATGAAGGTTATGGAGATGTTCAATATGTGATATTAGGCTAGGGGAAACTATAAATATAAAATACATTTATCCCTACTAACCCTTGATTGATAATTGAGGCACTGACCAAACCAAAATTTGAACACTATAACTACCTTGAACTGAAACCAAGTGAGTTAAAATCAATGATTGATACTGTTTTAGTGTATTACAAGTCACTATGTGCATGAATGAACCTATGAAAGTAACCTTTCAATACTCTTTAATGGGAAAGGGTCATAGTAGTTATGACTCCTACAATTGTCTTTGACTAGAACTGAAGCTTGGTAGGCTGCTTTGAAAAACCCTCCTACTAGCTTACGATGATATAGAAATGAGAAACAACATGTTGATCCTAAATCATATTTTTGGGTCAACATTATTGGCAAGGGAATAAAAGGATAGAAAAAAGGAATAATGACCCAGGTTTTCTTAAGAAATGTGACCTAAGTGACGTGATCCTTACCTAGATTATGGCTTCACTGTGAGAATCTAGGCTTAAGGTGAACCTTGGATCAACGCAAAGTTTCATGCATGCCTTCAATTATCAACATACAAACAAGAAAGTGGGGATATTTTTCAATCAGTGACCCAGAGGATAAATAAATAGCAAGCAAACCAATCAGTCAAGGAAATAAAGAAATATGAAAAAAATTGCAAAATATGTTGAAGTATCTCAAAAATATTAAGTGATTGTATTATGTAGACAAAAATACCATCGATTGGGAATTGTCATGTCAGAATTTTTTTGGGAAAAGAAAATTCACAATCACATAGCCATGTTAGCCATCATGCCATCATGTTTCAGCTTCGCTAGGAAATGTTGTATTATTTCTCTCAGACTTTCCCCACGGAATTTAACTTAATGATAGCTGAGCTTAATCCTATTTAGATAGTTGAGCTTAATTCTATTTATGGTAATACCAAGCACCGTATTTATTTTGGGAAAAATATGCATAAAAGGAATCCTAGGATGACACTCTTTTCAATCAACCATATAAATACAAGGAAGCTAATTTTCTTGCTAAAATCAAACAAATCAAAATCAAACAAAAGTGGCAGCCTGTAACACTAAAATGAAAAAGGTCAAAATTGAGACGAAAAAAAAGGGCCTACACTCAACTAAAATGAAACAAGCCAAAAGATCAAATTTTGAAACAAAAGAAAGTATATACAAGTAGAAAATCAAATCGAGGTGACACATGTATAGAAGGGATGAGGTTTATCAAGCATAAAATAACTTTAGGTGGAGACCATTCACTAGGAATTGGAGTGGTTCGCCATCCAAGGTTTTTAATCTAAAAGCATTAGTCCCTAAAATCACATAGATCTTTTTCAAAGGGGTTGGATCCAATGATGAAAAGCGAGGCGTTTTTCATTATTGGGAAAGGTTCAATTCTCGTGCGAGCCTAACCCGGAGCCATGGGGGAACCTTTAGGTAGCAATCGAATGTGTGGTTTCACCTAAAGATATTATATTAAATAATATCGTGACTTGTGCACACATAAGTGGATCAAATCCCACCCGCATGTCCTCCAAATGTGAAGCCCCGAGGGTGTAGAGCAGTCAGTGATGGAGTGTACTGTTAAGGAACTTTGTTATGTGAAGTCATCGGTTCAAAACCCTCTAGTAGACTTGTGTGTTGTGTGATGGGACACATTGGCATGCCTAGGATTATAGTGGTAGCAGTCGGATAACACGACCACGTGTCATGCGAGTACGTTCTCGACTAGTTGTTGATTTCCCCTGTTAAAAACAAACAATCTCATAAATCTTGTAAGGACCCAACCATAGCGAAAAAAACTTAACAAATTTACCAACTTAATGAGAAATATAACCCTTAAAACCCATATTTTCGCATAAAAAACATGAAAATAAACCCCCAAATCAAAAAGTGGTGCTACCGGTAGCACCATTTTTCTAATCTAGGTTAAAATTACAACATTTTTCAAGCATGGCCTTCAAAACTCATATAGTTTCTCAGAAAAACCTTAAAATCAACACCTAAATCAAAAAGTGATTTTACCTAAAGAAAAATGTTTTTTTTTTCTAAACGTCAAAATTATAGCTCATTTGAAATCTTATTCTTAACAGTTAGTACCATTAAAACCAAAACTTAAAAATCAACCATCAAATTGAAAAGTCTTGCATCTAGTAGCACCAATGTTAAAATTGGGGGACTGAAATTGCAACATTTTTTAAAGTGGTGTAAGAAATCATCACTATTGTAAACAAAATCATATAATCAACCCTTAAATGTTTACTTTTTAAAGGTTAGTTTATCACTCAAAGCACAACATAATACATAATGCCATGAAAATATCACTCTATACTTTAAAAATTCAACATCCCTTACAAATTTGTTTTTACTTTTAATAAAAAAAAGTCAATACAAGTTACATTGAAATAAACATAAATTATTTCTTAAAATTATTTTACATATTCAAAACATATGAGATAAGAAATTTTTTTATAGTCTCCATAATCAAAATATGTAATCCATAAAACATAGAAATGATTCATAACTTCATGTAAGATCGTATGTAAGTTAGAACGCTCATTTCTAGTTACCATACAAATATCATATGGATAAAAAATACATAAAATGTTTGATACACTTATTCAAATTGACTCATGGATTATGAAATACTATCAGAATATACATTGTCTTCAGATGAATGATTGGATGAAGATGTGGATGATCCATAATATTCTTTATTATTGATGAATGCACCATCTAAGTCTACATGCATGCCCAACATTTTGGATGTCAAAATCCTTTTAGATCTACGACTAGGTTCGGGAGACTCCCATCTTACATTTATTTCTTGTGGCATCAACCTCTTGATAATCTATGTGGTTATGGAGTGAAGAGTTCCTCTCTTTATCAAATTGAAGTCATAAACAAGTATGTCAACGTCCTCTAATTTTAAGAGGTCAGTGCAACGACAAATTGTATTTTTACCCTTTCTTTTTCTCTTTCTACTGACATGTTTCTCAACCACCATCTCTGGATTGTACATGCCATTGAATGGATCTGTACCTATTGCATACCAATGCACTTCAATTGCTATACCATTTTCATTTTATTTATCAATATTTATAACCTTTGTAATCCAGAATGGATAACCATGTGGATTTTCAGTCACTAAGACTGCAATCCTGTTGCCCTCCTTAATATCATGTATCAAACCCTTGTAAGGGTCTTCTATGGATTCACATTGTACATGTGATCTTCTAGAACCAATATAAATTTCTCTTTCCTCTACTTGTGAAAAATCAATAGAAACTTGAGATTCTTGTTGTTCAACAAAGTTTCTTTCTTTGGATTCATTTGGAATATTTTGTGGCCAATGAAATGAAGTCTTCAAAAATGTGTCTTCATTTGTTGAGCTTGAAATTATGTCACTTTTACCATTGAAAAAATATTCCCACCAAACATAATCAACAACATCAAAGTACTCATATTTATCTTTAATGGACTTTTTAATTTCTTCCAAGCATTCAGAATAATCTACATCTCTATTGCGCCTTCGTGCATTATGGATTTCAACAATTGATTGTAATAAAAATAAATTTGATGCAAATATTGGATGATCCATAATGAACTTAAAAAATGCTAAACCTGATGAAGGCCCCCATTCTGCAGTAGTTGAATACTTCTTTCCCCATATAAGTTTTTTCCCATCAAAATTTTCAAACAAAATTGATGTTAGAAGTTAATGTCATTAAGCTACTCAATACATTTTTCTTCACCATTTGATCCTTGAATAAACCTTTGCATGTCAACAATTTCTTCTAAAATGTGAAAAACAAGCTTTGGAATGTATGATTTCTTAATATATTCAATTAAAGATGGTACGACTCCAACATTTTTCCTCTTCAATGTTACTAAAAAACTATTGAACATTTGATCAATATAATCATGAGTGTGCCCAACACGAGGGAAACCATTTTTTATCTTTTGAAATATTCTAAGTTCAACAAGCATGCTTAGATATCCAAAGGCAACTTGATTTTTATTTTCATAACTAGTGTTGTCTAACTATAGATATACAGAACTTGAGGTATATTACCAAATTAGTGAGTGACCACATGATGAATTATGGTGATGGTCAGATTTGCATCATTATCAATATTTGGAGTTATGAAGTAAACCCTTGGACACATTTTTCCATTAAAACCCATACAACCAACCAATTGAAACTGAATGAAATTATCTTCTTGTAAAAAAAAATTGCGTACGAACAAAACATACTATACGTTTGTTTTTTGTTTTTTTAAAGGTCCACGCCATCAATTATCATACCTATATATTTGTTTGGAGCATCAGAACACTTCTTTCAATGTTTGTACAACTTTTTCTTTTGACTTTATTGTTGATTATGATGTTCTTGAAGTGCTTTGACTATGAAATTTGCACATGATATAAAATGAATATATTGATATTATGTTTTCATAGTTGATAACTATCCAATTTAAAAAAAAAAAAAAAAATTGAATCTATACCTCTTTCTACCCCTTCAAATTTATTTCTTCTTGATTTAAGAGAACCACATATACTGCAAATCCCCATCCTTGACTTCTTAGTAATACAGACATTGTTGAATTATTTCTTTCATATTCTTGTAAAATATGTTTATGTAATAAAATTACCATTTCCTTCAACACCTTCAGCATATTCTTTGTATAAGTTGTAGATTTCTCTCCTTGAGAAATTATATGGAATATGTATTCTGTCTCTATCTAGAATACACTCTCCATGTTTTGAAAATAAGTCATGTATCTATGATAATGTAGTGTTTTTTAATGTCCCACTCTCTCATCCATGATGCACCTTTGAATAAAATGAAAGATATTTTCCAATCTTGTTTGGATTCTTGAGAGACGAAGATTACCAATTGAGTGAATTTCTTTGAAAACCTTTCTGTAAAGTAAAAGATTCTTAATGCGATAATCATATCCTATCTTGGTGGAGATCATGCACCCCACTAAATACGAATTGTGCATTCTCTTATTCATAGAAAAATATGTCTTTATTTTATTCAAGGCATACATGTACTCCATACTTTTCAAACAATTATTTTGAAAACATTAACTTGAAATCAAATCACTTATGGAAATTCATTTAATGAGAAATTATTTACTAGACCTTGTATAACTAGAATGATTTGTATTGATATAAAAAGGTCTAGTCATGATCCTAGACACAATGTTTATTTGCAATGTCTCCATTATTTCATCATCCTCACTAGAAGGAATTTCCTCATCACCAGGAGGAATATCATACAAAAGATTGTGAGTAGACCGAACAAGAGAATGTAGATCACCTTGATTTTTTGAACCTTAATGATTGAGAACATGATTTTCATTCCTAGGTCCATCATCATCTTTATGGATAATCTCATTTATAAGAGGAATATCAAAGTCACTAGAAAAATGATTACCATCCTCACCAATGTCATTGGATATACCATGAAAATATTCACTTGAAGGAAAATTGTCATCACCATTAAGACTATCAATGTAATTAAATTCTTCTTTAACAATAATTTATTCATCATAATCAAAACCATCATCAATGCCTATAATAATTACTTTGAAGAAAAGAATCATCATCACCATTGGTGTCTTTAAATTTTCCACTTGGAAAAAATTGTCCACCATCGACATAATCATCTTCGCTACTTTTAAAATCCCCACTTGAGGGAAATTCTTCATCATCCTCATTAGTGCCTTTAAAATCCTCCATTGGAGGAAAATTTTCATCATCATCATTAGTACCTTGAAAATCCTCACTTGGAGGAAAATCTTCATCGTCATCATTGGTGCCTTTAAATTTCCCACCTGGAAAAAACTTTCCACCATCAACATAATCATCATCACTACTTTTAAAATCCCCATTTGGGGGAAATTATTCATCATCCTCATTAGTGACTTGAAAATCCTCACTTTGAGGAAAATATTCAGCATCCTCATCAGTACCTTGAAAATCCTCACTTTGAGAAAATTCATCATCATCACTATTGGTGACTTTAAAGCCCCTACTTGGAAAAGAGTATCCGCCATCAACATAATCATATTCACTACTTTTAAAATCCCCACTTGAGGGAAATTATTCATCATCCTCATTAGTACCTTGAAAATCCTCACTCGAAGGAAAATATACATCATCCTCACCAGTACCTTGTAAATCCTCACTTGAAGGAAAATTATCATCATCAACATTGTTGCCTTTAAATTCCGCACTCAGGAAAAAGTGTCCACCATTGGCATAATCATATTCACTACTTCTAAAATCTCCACTTGAGGGAAATTCTTCATCATTCTCATTAGTTCCTTGAAAATACTCACTTGGAGGAAAATATTCATCATCCTCATGAGTACCTTGAAAATCCTCACATGGAGGAAAATCTTCATCATCCTCATCATTACTTTGAAAATCCCCAATTGGAGGAAAAACTACATCATCTTCATATTCATCATCCACACGAGTTCCTTCAAAATCCTCACTTGCAGGAAAATTTTCATCATCCTCATTAGTACCTTGGAAATCCCCACTTGGAGGAAAATATTTATCACCCACTTCAGTGCCTTGAAAATCCTTACTTGGAGGAAAATCTCCATCATCTTCATTGGAGCCTTTAAATTCTATTGATGGAGGAAAATCTTCATCATTATTAATTTCATCATCATCTTTCTCCACTACACCAATGTTGCCACTGAAATATCCATTGTTGCTTCCATTTAAATGATCACTTAGAGGGAAATTATCATCCCAATCATTTAAATTGTAATCAAAGTATTCACTTGGACCTATATTTTGAGTATTTTCAATATTATTAAACTACTAAACATAATGTTTGCCATCATATTCCTCCTCTTTATCATTGGTTCCTTCAAAGTCCTCGGATTTAGGACTTTCCTGATGAACATGTTGAATATCATTGCTTGCACTATGATGAAACTTCTGAATAGGTGAAAAATATAACTCTCCATTTACATCATAAGTATTACCATCACATTTGCTAGTCCCAAAAAAAGAGGTATTTGAACAATATGTTGATGTCTCAAAAATAAAATCTTCCTTATCTCACGAAGCCATCACTTCTCACTAAGAACATAGAATGATAAAAATGCTTACCCTCCCAATGACAATCTTATAACTTGTAGAATGAACTTTTCCCTCCAAAATCCCCCCCCAAGAAAATATTCCCTACAAAATTCCTCCCCCACCAATTTTTTCCCTCTAATATTTTCCCTTCAAAATTAAATAAATATTTTACTCTATTAATTTGTTATTTATTAGTTAATTACAATATTTTCCACATTTTTTAATTTATCCGGCATTCATTAAACTTAGTGATGATTCATGTAATCTTTGTTATATATACACACTCTTCTTTTTTATTTATCCCATATTCATTAAACTTAATGATAATTCATATAATCTATGTTATATACACACATTCTTGTTTTGTCTTTTTGCATTGTGTTAAATATTGTGAAGCATTTTTTAAATAGATTGGAGCAAATTACAAGGAAGAAACATCAAGGAGACATTTGACAAGGAGAATGTGTATATATATATATATATATCAACTTTGAATTATATGATATTTTTTAAATTTAGCAAGATTTTTAGGATTTTAAGAAGAAAAAATGAAAAACAAAAATAGTGTATTGTTTATAAAATTTGTATAGTTTTATTGTTTTTTAGTAACTTTACTATAGTTATGGCCTATGGGGGTTGTTGGGGGCGATCCCCCTCCACGCGGGACCAAGTATTGGCCTACAGGGGCGCTGGAGGCAATGCCGCGTGGAGGGGCATTGCCCCGAGCAACCCCCACGGGCCAAGTAAATTTTTTTTAATCCAAATCTTATAGATGATTTTGTTATTTTTTATTATAATGTAAACATTTTCCCATCATTATTTTAAAGACATAATTTTTTTTTTTTTCATTTAGGAAAAATGGCAGGAAATAAAATATCTGTGAATGTATCTGGATCAAGACCTGCAATAATGGCATCCAAAATTGAAACTAGGGCCTCCATGAATGCTAGGAAACAAATTGATAGCACATATGTTCAAGATCCAGCACCTAAGATCTCAAGAGCAATGAAGAATGTTAGAGAGTGGAAATCTGTCGAAGGTGAAAACAGAATGGAACACTCTTGGTTTGTTAAAGACAAACAAGGAAACAATGGAGAACATATATATTTGTATTGTGTCGAGTTTGAACTGATGCAAGGAAATTATTAAGCACTTAGCTTGTTATAAGATATATGTTTGGTGCCAGACAAAAATATTGTTTATGCACTCGTGAAACAAGCCATGACTTATATCAAGATTAGATATTGTTTCAAATTGAGCAATTATAATAGGGAAGAAAGTTTTACAGAGTTTTTTGCATCTATCGTTGAAGACATTGAGACAGGAAATGTAAGTTTTTTTATTCTTATTTTTGTATCATGTATCATGATAATTTTAAATCTTATTTAACATGAAAATGTTATATTTTATTTTTACATGATTTTTCTATGCGACTTTCACATATGTTAGTGGGGATTTACTCTACAGATAAAAATGTCATGGAAGTCATCAATACCTTTCATATTGATAAGGAAAAACAAGGAAGAAAAAAGAAACAAAGAGTAACAAAAGTTGAAGCTGCAAGAGTAGACACATAAGAATAGGAAAGAAGAAAAACAAATCCTCATTCTAGAAAGCCTAAAAGGGATACATTTGAAGATGTGGAAAATCCAAATGAAGATGTTGTTGATATTAGTGTCGATGAGGCTATCACTCCTTCTCACGATAAGAATAAACAAGAGAAATGCAAAAGAGTGATTCCCATGAATGATTCCATTCCTATTGATTATGAAGAGATAGTTAATTTAGAAGAAACCCATTTAAATCATAAGAGGAGGAAATCATATATTGTTGATGATGAAGAAGTCAGGGTTAGCTCTGAAAATCATAATGAAAGTCCTAAATGTAGAAGATAAATAATAACACCAAGTGTAGATCTAGAGGATGGTATTATGAAAACAACACAAAATATCATTCAAAATCAACTGAGGAAGAGCAACTTATTTGATGATGGCCATACATTTCAATTGAATGTGAAGCAACTTTATAAACCAATAAAAAGGAAATAAAAATATCAAATTAGAAAAATGCATCACTTACATATTCACAACTTGGAAACATTGATTAGGTACAATACATATGCACATGTGGTTGTCTACCTAGTTCTTGTTGACCCAATGGAAGTTCCTAGTAGGGATTAATTTGATAGATAAAAATGTTTTGAGTATAAATATTACATGATTGGAGGAACTCATTCTACAACCGATAAAAGAGAATTGATAGTATCCCAATAACCCTCCTTTTGAGACAGTCAAATGTATAATTTAAGTTGGTTTATTATATGCATAAGTAAATTTATTGGCATGGGATCATAACATAGAAAATGATTACATGATGTCCATGAATTTCATTCAAAGGGTGAGATTTATCCATAATGAGTTTTCTGAAATATGTGGTGAGGATAGATCAACTGTTGATGTGAAGTTTCAGAAGCAATGTTGTATGGAAATAGGATTCCCAATTGATGAGGGAAATGTAAAAGAAAAAAATTGCAAAGGAAGTGATGCATTCAAAGCCATGGATAACTATTTTCAATTGGGATTTAGAACTAGACGGGTATGGGATTTTGTATATGAGATCTTCAGCCTATGAGAAAATATTTAAAAAAATATATATGAGGTTTAAGAAGGCTAAACCCTAAATATGTAGCACAAGTAAGACAAGTCTTGAAATCAATAATGTACCAGAAGACATGCTATAACACCTTGGAGAATGATACAAGGTATGAAGGATGAGACACTGATCATAACTATATTATCATGTGTAAGGTTAGGTGAATTATCAATGGAAGAAATGTGTGATGAATTTAAAAAGTAATTTTGTTGAGATATTTCTTATTTATGTTAGGATTAGAAAAAAAAAAATCAGTTTAACATATCAATGTTCTAAGTATTTTATTACATATATCATTACAACATTTTTTTTTAATTTAGTCACAAGGTGTATATGAGAATATAAGAGGGAATAGTTAATATGCTGAATGAAGAGAGTTGGGATGATGTTAGACTCAACTATCCAGATTCAAGATCTACAACAACATTGAAACATTTTTTTGTTGCATTAAAAAATGTATGTTGATTTATTGCATTCATAATATTCGTTTGTAGGTTAATTTTTTTCTATTTTATTAGTTATAGATATAAAAGGTATGTTTGTTTGTTTCATTAAAAATGCCAAAGAAGAATGCATATGTAGTACCTGAAACCTTCAAAACATTTATTCAAAAAGCCAAGTTTTAAAGAGAAAGAAGGAGACGTGCTCGAAATGTTGAACTTGATGACACCCTTGATCACTACATTTGGAATGGGATCAACATTGTTCAGAATAAAGTGATATTAGGTCAATGTGAAAAAAATGAAAATATTGTTCCTAAAAAAGAATACTCCCTAGTTATTGTGGAGAATATCCCTCGTGGTTATAATATCCAAAACATTGGATATGATAGTGAGCCTTATATTTACCAAACTTTCAATAAAGTGGTTATGGGATTTATGGAAGTCAAAACATCACCATTTTGGAGATTTATGGTTTTTCATTCAGACACACAACAAGGAATAGTACAATCAAGCTTCAAGGGAAAAGAAAATACAAGTATGTAGCTTTATTGGTAAGATATTAAAAGTGCATGTTTAGCAATTAAGATTAGAAATCAATTTTATTAATTCACAAGTTAATTGAATTTTTACTTAGTTGTGTTTCAGGCACATGCATAATATCCAGAGCTCCAATAGATAACCACTTACGTGATATAGAGATCATACATCTTGCAAGTTGGACAAAATATGATTCTTATGATTCTATTATTTTCAATGTAAAGGATGGAGGGAAGCCTAGTAGTTTATTGGTTTACAATGTTGTGGTTAGAAAGCTAGCATATGAGGAAAAGGATTTGAAAGGAGAGATCGTTAAAATTTATCAAAAGCCACAAGCACTAATTAATTATCTTATAGATACATTTTCAAATGAAGGAGATTGGGTTTTGGATTTTGGATTATTTCTCGAGTTCAGGTAAGAATTATGATATAAAATTTATGAAATCATATTTCAATATTTATTATTTATTATTTATTTAACTTAATTATTTATTTTGTATTTGGTGATTAGGTACAACACTAGTGTGTTTCTTACAAAAAGGAAGAAATTGCATAGCCATGGAAAGTGACCGACTACAATGTGGTTTTATTCAACAAATAATTAATTTTCTTCCAGATGAAATGCAAGAAGTTGGTCTGAGGAAAGCATATTTTAATGAATCAAAGGTGGAAAAATGTTAAAGGAACCTCAAGTACCATTAGGAGGATTGATTGGAAAGGATCACTTTGGAGAACTTGTTGATATCAAAGACCCAATGGAAGAGAAAAATGACACAATGGAAGCATAGAATGATGTCCAAGAAAATGATGATGTGTCTCTTCAGAATGATGAATTTGGAATGTATGATATTCTTGATTAGTTTTAAGATGCCCTTAAAAACGATGCTCAATTTTACAAAAAATTTATGAGTTATAATTGTAATGTTTTGACTTTCATATTTTAAAATAAGAATGAATATGTATATATTGTAGTTTTATGATGAATCATTTTTATTATTTTCTTTTTACTTTTATTTATATGTCAATCAATATACTAGGGAAAATAACATTAAATATTGTCATTTTTTCACTTCAAATGTATAAAAATATAGAAAACAAATGTGAATCTTTTAAAAACATTTCACTTTTTTGGTTCAATTATGTCCATAAAAATCCTTTATTTGACATGTTATTTTAAGCAGATAGCTTAAGAAATGTATAGGTTTTTTTTTATTTATACATGGATTTAAAATGTATATTTTTTTGCTAAGTATTTAAAAATAGTGTTATTTAGCTACAATTATTTCCTATGTATTGAAGTAAAGGTAAAAAATGTGTTAAAAATAATATTTTACACTATATTTAAAAAGTATGACACCATAAATTAATTGAGACAAAATTGTGTGAAAAATCTTAATTTCAAAAAAGTAAATGGTATACATATTTTTAACATTGAAAAGAACATGGAAAATTTATAAAAAAACACTATTGAAAAAAAATATTTAGAAAAAATTGAAAATAGTTGAAAAAATAATCATTTAAAAAAAATGTGGATACATTATGGATAAGAAGATTTAAAATATCAAAAAACAACCTAGGGGAGGCGGGGGGGCGGGGGCGGGGGTGCTACCGATAGCACAACTTTTCAAAATGAGGTAAAATATGTGACCCCTAAAAAAATGAGAACTCTGTAGAGTTCTCATTAATTTGGTAACTTTGTTACTTGTGGTGTTTGGATGGGTCCTCATGTTCTTTTTCCCATAGTAATAAATCATCTCCTACTTTGTAATTTACCATTGTGTCTATTTTATCAAATGAATGTTTGACAAAGTGTTTCTTCTTTTGAAGGTTTTGGAATGCATCATTTCTAACCTCATGTAGTTCGAATAGGGTATATAAATGATTTTGTAAGGGTTGTAAATCATATTATACCTCAACAATAGAGAACCTCAAGGCTATAATTTACAAGTGAATACAAAAAATAGAAGGGGTTCTATACATCAGACATAGGAAAAGACCTGAAATTTTTAGCCTTGGATGCAATGTCAAAACAAATCCAAGGATTTATATAAAGAATAACCATGTTTCTTAAGTTGAGAATAATTCATCTATCATGTATTCAAATTTTGGCTTGCAAAGGAAATTGGCTTAAAATTTTCTTCTTTGTCGTTGTTACACCCCCCATGCCTAGGGGTATCTAGAGGAGATCATTTCTCATGGACCAAAATGAAGAAAATGATCTCAACCATGATGATGATCAACATGTCCAAAACCCAGCAACCCCCCTCATATTTCCTATTTTGCTTCAGATCAGCCAAGTTCTTCACATTCAGTCAAATTAGTGTATGGGAGATGCTAAACCAATGTCACCATGAGGTATTTTAGTCCTTATTTCATGTGAAGTGTTATGCTTAATATACTAGGCATGTTGATGAGGTTCATTGGTTGAAGTTGGGAAATGGATCACTAGCTCAAGAAGTTAGGTTTGTTTCCTTGTTTCAGCTTGGTGGCCAACATCTGTGCCCTAGACCCAGGTTGTCACCGCCTAAGGAAAATGGGTACTACTAGGGGGGCCTCACAAGGGTAATGTTCTTTTTACCCACCATACTTAACACTTTCAATCCTGGAGCCTATCATAATGTACTAAACTTCGGTAATGGGTCATGGTCTATTCTATCATGAGAAGAGGATTGAAGGCCCAAAGGTTGATTGTAGCTGCTAATAAAAAGAAAAGTAAAGAAATAATAATGCTTAAAAAGGAAAGATAGAATAACAAAGGAATCTCAAAATCTGATCTAAACTTGAGCTCTACTCTTTCTATGTTCACCCCAATCCGAAAGAAGTGATGTTATAGATTGAAACCTTATAAAGGGGAATTGAAATCATCATCAGAGGATAAATAAAAAGTTAGATTAATGGGTTTTGGAAAACATAGAGCTTAGAAAGTGGTAACTTAAGAGAAAGAGTACCTTCCACAAATGGCGCTCATAGAAATGGACTCAATGATACATATGCCATGAAGTAACCCCAATCCATATCACTATCACACTTACTCTTGAAGGGTTCTTTTATTTCACGGTTTCCCTTGGGACATATTTCTCTACTTGGGTCTTTCTTTCATTGTTTTGGTTGGCACACATTATAGGTGCATATGAATGTCATCCCATATTCAAACTTTCCAACTTACATAAATCCTAAGCTAGTGTGAAATTTGAAGGGGGTATTGATGTGAATTGTGTTGACTTTTCATAAGGGATGATATTGTATATGAATATATTATTATAATGATGATTGTTCCATATATATAAAACATATGGTGACCATCCATGAAAGGATGCGTCCCTTGGACAATAAATAACTAAATATTTATTATTATTATTATTATTATTATTATTATTATTATTATATATATATATATATGGAATAATGTCTTCCCTATGTTGTTCAAACATCAACACTCCCTCTCAACAAGGGAGACATTCTTCATCGTGCCAAAGCTTGTCTTTGAAGTATACAAACTTTAAACACTCTCTGTTAACTAGGGAGGTATTCTTTGTTGCCACACGAGGTCATCAGATATCCATAGTACAACATGACTTCATAGCCAATGCATCCAAGCCCTGTGGGTAGCTCTCAAATAGCTTCAACATGACATCCACTACCTCACAATGCATATGTACCTCATCATGTGCACCCTTGTGACTTCACATCCAATGCATCCAAGGCCTATGGGTAGCTCTCAAATAGCTACAATATGTCCCCAGGACATCCACTAGTACCCCACAATGCATATGTACCTTGTCACGTGCACCCCTGTGAATTCACAACCAATGCATCCAAGGCATGTGGGTAGCTCCCAAATAGTTATAACATGTCCCCAAGACATCCACTACCTTGCAATGCATATGTACCTCATCACTCCCTCTGAAGAGGGACTACACCAAGCTATCTCTCTTATTTTCCCAAGCCCTACTATGAGGGAGTTAAGCACGGTCCCTCTCTGATACCATGTTGATTTTTCATAAGAGATGATATTGTATATGAATATATTATTACAATGATGAGTGTTCCATATATATATAACATATGGTGACCATCCATGAAATGATGTGTCTGTTGGATAATAAATAACTACATATTTATTATATT
>ML780703.1:576361-590998 GCA_009831015.1 Picea engelmannii | reverse complement strand
CCCTCCAAAATCCCCCCCCCCCCAATTTTTTCCCTTCAAAATTAAAAACAACTTTTACTCTTTATTTCGTTATTTACTTGTTAATTGCAATCTTTTTCCTATTTGTTTATTTATCCCACAATCATTAAACATAGCGATGATCCATATAATTTTAGGTATATATGTAGACATTCTTCTTATTTTTTTATTTATCCCACATTCGTTATATTTAACAATAATTTATATCACATGTGTTATATATACACAGTCTTGTTTTGTCTTTTTACATTGTGTGAAATATTGGGCAGAATTTGTTAAATAATTTGGAGAAATCTACAAGGGAGAAACATCGATAAAACATTCGAGGAGAATCTATCATTTCAGAGGTTAGTTATTTTTTAAATTCTTACCATTTACCAAAAAAATATTTATAAGATAATCTTTGAATCACATAATATTTTTTCATGTGAAAATTTAAAAAAAGAAAACCTAAAATTTTTTAGATGTTTTCTAATTTTTTCTAAAAAAATCACAACTTTTAAAAAAAATTAAGACCTTTTTCAGAGAAATTTTAACAAGATTCTTAGGATTTTTCGAAAAGAAAAAAAAAGGCAAATTTAGGTACATATTTTTTTTTAACTTACACTTTTTATTGTTTTTTAGTGAAAATTTATACTTTTGGCCCATGGTGACGAGTGGGTGGAAGGCCCCTCCCATGCAAGATAGTGATTTTTCCTATGAGAGCGCTTAGGGAGATGCTCAACATTGCCCCAGGCCCCTGATGGCTAAGCCAAGGCTTGGCCGCATGGCTGACCCCCTGCGGTCAAGTCACGGTCCCATGGATCGTGACTTGGTCGTAGGGGGAAGCCCCATGGCCAAGCCTTGGGCCCTCCCAAGGCTTGGTCGTGGGGCTATATGGGGTGATTCCCGACATCACCTTAGCCCCCATAAGACAAGGCTTAGTCTTGGCATCGCCCCAGTGACTCAATGGGTCAAAAAAATTTAAATTGTTTTTTTAACTTAGTTGTTATAGTCAATGTTTTTATTTGTTTATTATAATGTAAAAGACCTATTTCTTTTTTCATATAGGAAAAATTGCAGGAAAGAGATTATCTATGAATGTATCTGGATCATGACCTATAATAATGGCATCCAAAATTGCAACTGGGACCTCCATGAATGTTAAGAAACAAATTGATAGCACAACACCTAAGTTGTCAAGGGAAATGAAGAATGTTAGAGAGTGGAAATTTGTGGAAGGTGAAAACAAACTGGAATATTCTTGGTTTGCTAAAGACAAGCAAGGCAACAATGGAGAACATATATATATATTTATTTTTCCGAGTTTGAACATGTGCAAGGAAATTATCATGCACTTGGCTTGTTAGGAGATATATGTTTGGTGCCAGATATAGATATTGTTTATGCACTTGTCAAACAAGGAATGACTTATATCAAGATTATATATTGTTTGAAATTGATAAATTATAACAAGGATGATTGTTTTACAAAATTATGTGCATCCATCATTGATGACATTGAGAAAGGAAATGTAAGTTTTTTTTATTTTAATTTTTGTATCCTTTATTATTTTAGTATCATGTTAATTTTTTAATTTTATTTAACATGGAAATGTTATATTTTATTTGTACAGGATTTTGCTAAATGAATTTCACATATGTTAGTGGGGATTTACTCTACAAAGAAAAATATTATGGATGTCATCAATGCCTTTCATATTGAAAAGACACAAGAAGGAAGGAAAAAAAAAAAGTAACACAGGTTGAAGTTGCATTAAGAGTAGACAGAGAAGAACATTAAAGAAGAAAGAAAATTCCTCATTCTAGAAATCCTAAAAAGGTTACATTTGAAAATGAGGAAAGTCCAAATGAAAATTTTGTTGAGATTAGTCCCAATGAGGTTATCACTCCTTCTCAAAAAAAGAATAAACAAGATAAACACAAAAGAGTGATGGTCGAGGATGATTCAATTCCTATTGATTATGAACAAATCGTTAATTCAGATGAAACCCATTTAAATCATAAGAGGAAGGAAAGAAAATGTTGTTGATGAAGAAGAAACCATCATTAGCTCTGAATATTATAATGAAATTCCTAAAGGTAGCAGATAAACAATAACTCTAGGTGTTGATATAGAGGATGGTATTATAAAAAAAAACACAAAATGTCATTCGAAATAGATTGAGGATGGTGGACTTAGTTGATGATGAACATAAAATTTTAGTTGAATGTGAAGCAACTTTATAAACCTACAGAAGGGAGATAAAAATATTAAATTAGAAAACTGCATCACTCGCATATTCACAATTTGAAAGCATTGATTAGGTACGATCCATATGCACATGTGGTTGACTACCTTGTTCTTGTTGACCCAATGGAAGTTCCTAGGAGGGAAGAATTTGATAGATCAAAATGTTTTGACTACAAATATTATGTGATTGGAGGAAATTATTCTACAGATGCTAGAAGAGAATTGATGCAAGAATATCCCAATAATCCTTTTTTTGAGACAGTCAAATGCATAATTTATGTTGGTTTAACAGATTTAGAAGCAAAGTTATTGGCATGGGATCATAACAAAGATAATGAATACAGAATGTCCATGACCTTCATTCAAATGGTGATATTTATCCATAATGAGTTTTCTAAAATATGTTGTGGGGAGCGATCAAATGTTGATGCCAAGTTTCAGAAGCATTGTAGTATGGAAATAGGCTTCCCAATTGATGATGAAAATGCAAAGGAACAGATGTATTTAGAGTTGTGGATAGTTATTTTCAATTGGGATTTAGAACTGGATAGGTATGGGATTTACTATATGAGATCTTCAGCCTATGGGAAAATATTAGTATAAAAACTTAGAGAGTTAAGAAGGCTAAACCATTAATATGTAGCACAAGTAAGATAGGTCCAAAAACAAAAAAATCTACCATAAGATATGACTATTGTTGGTGCAAGTTTGATCAGACCAGGGTCCTTCTCAGGCTACCAACAAAAGGTATCATGTAGTCTAAAATGATGGCATTTTCATCTCATCCGAAGAGAAGAAGTCTCACCCAAAGTGCTACTGAGATAGATAGATAGGGAGGGGTAGGGAAAATACTTAAGAGGATCCATAGGGCCTTCCTGACTCATTCTTGATATTGCATAAGAGACATGAACAGATCTGAACCATACATGTGCAAGAATCGAACCTACTTACGCTGCGAACAAGCATTTAACCGTAGAACCATCAGATAGAACTTACATACCATAAGGAAATGTTGTAATGCATAAGAAAACACACAGAGATACATCATATTTGAAAATTTAGGTCTTTCTTCATATTATATTTGGAATCTTTCTATGATTACAGACTCAGAATTATACCATAGTGCAGTGTACAAACTCTTGACTCTGAACTCATTTCCCAGAGCTCCAACTCTCGAACTAATATATCAAATTCATTACAGAGTCACGACTTAACTGACCAATGACAACAATGGTAACCACAACAACTAATCAATCCCTTGACAATTATGTTCATCACTATGTATAAGTTGGGTTATGTCTTCCTTCTCAGCTTGCATGATTTCTTGTTCTGTTGTAGCCGTTTGTTTCTTAGTTGGCATTGTGCTGACTTTCGCAATTGCTTTATGTTACTCTTTCTTGTTCTGATGTCCAGCCTCTGTTGATGCTTGCACAACTCATGCTCAATCAAAACTTCACAATTCCTTATCCAAAAACAAAGGGCCCAACAGGCTCCGACCACAATCCTTGACTCGTCCTCAAGTCAAGTACTTGGTTCTTTCACATCTCCTAAGAGCATCTGTTGTTTTCCCTTGTCATGCTTTTCTTCTTCCTTGGGATCTTTTGTTTGTGCTTTCTCTTATTTTACCTCTTCAAATGAAGGGCCCAACTCTGGTACCAATTTTAAGGCTCGTTGTTTCACTCCTTGAAAGTTTCCCACTTTATCCTGCCATTTCCTAACGAGGAGTGATGCCTCTACAAAAAATTGTTGAGTTGTCCCCTTGCTATATGCCTTTGTCTTGGATGCGACCAAAAACTTCCACTCGGAGTCTGTTGTTGCACAAAATTGATGCATCTGCATGTATACTTCATGAATAATAGGTCGGAAGTCACACAGCTCCTTCTTTGCTATGGACTGAGCCTCAAAGAGGGCTTTCAACTCATTGTCTGCATGTTGGATTTGATCGAAATTCTGTTGTTGCTCCATAGGATCCATTGTAGCTGCAACTTCTTCCTTCAACACCTGGATCTTTGTGTGCACCTCCTCCAAGACTTGGTTGCATCGAGCGGTGATGCCCATCTAGTCGTTGACTTCCCTGAAAATACGTTTGCACTCCTTTGTGTGCTTGTGTAATGCTACTCGGGCATTGTTACCTTGCAGTACTATGTTTTATATCTGCTCTTGCAGCTTTTGGGGTTGTTGCGCTGCTTCTTGTTGTGCCTATTGTAACTTTGTTTTTAGCTGCTCAACTTGAGTGGTGAATTGTGTCCATGCTCCTTGTAACAACTCAATCTGGTGTTCTGGCTCGCCTACATCACTGACTTCAGGTAGTTCAGGCGCAATCTTATGAATCTCCAGCCATGCTTCAACAAGTCTTTCTTTCACTCTTTCCATATTGCGTTGAACTTGGATTTTGTCATGTGCTTCCTGAATCCTGCATGTTTGTGCAGAAAACTCTTTCTTCCTTGCAACCTTGGCAGATCTCTCAGCCTCCTGGAGCCTTTGCTATAATTGATCAGTTGATGCTCTAATCAGTCCAAATAATTGTGTCACTAGCCACTGCATGAGATCAGTGGATGAAGGAGTTGCGTCTGTGGGTGCTCGTGTCTGTAGTGGAATTCCACTGCCCATTGAGTGGTCCGAATGGGTATCTACCTCCTCGTTTGTTAGTGGTCTTGTTGCAATATTCGACCTTAGCACTGCGGGAAAAAGATTCATAGCTTATGTTCTGGCTATGAAAAGATGCATCATTTCTTCTCATTGCTGAGGTTCCTAGAGAACCCGCTCCACTTGTTCACGTGTGGATGTCGCGTTATGCCTGGGTGTTGATTTTGGTTCTTTCTGAGGTTGTGGTGGCTCCTACTCTTTTGTTACTTCTACTTCCTATATTGTGGGTTATTGTGCTACCTCACCCTTAGTCATTGAGCGGGTGCGGGGAGGGACCAATGCAAGGAGTTGTGGGTTCAGGGGTTTGTTTGGCGAGACCCCAATTCTGGGCCTCTTCACCAATGGTTTAGTACCAAACACAACACCTAGAATCTGGTTAACATCCACACCAGATAACACTGCATCAGCTGGTAGCTGATGGATGGTCGATCTTTTATTCCACTCCAACTGTTGCATCTCCTCTTCCTCCTTAGAGTCTGATTGTGATGGAGCATTTGGCTTCTGTGGCTCTGGACCTGAGCTTGGTCCGGCCTCTGCATCTTTGTCCTTCTTCTTCAGTAGATCCACAGGTAGGATATAATGTGTTCCTGTCTTGTGTAGGTTATTTTTGACTCCTAGCGATGACATAACTTCCCTGTCAAAGGCCTCCTCATCCAGATAGAATCACAAAATCCTTGTGTGGAAATATTCCTTGCTCACATGTCTTGGCCAGACAAATGTATGGTGTCGGTTCATGATGAAAGAAATATTTCTCATATTGCAGTTGAGGATTTCCTATGGGATGCACAACCTCTGTGTTGTTTCGATCAACCCGTTGTACCACTTAGAAAATGTTGCGGCATTGAAGGTTGTATTCTCTGAATCTAGCTTGGACTTCCATGGCTCGAACATCTTCACCATGCGCCCTTTGTCTGGTATCGTCAGTTGTCTTCCCATAGGTGCCTTCCATTTAAACATCGTGAATGCCATGAGTATACATCCGTAAGTGAAGGTTCCTCCCTTCTCCTGCGCTTACTCAGATGCTACTAGGAGTTCCTCCAACAGGTAACTGCACCAATTAAATACATCTCCATTGGCGCAAAAGTCAGCTATTGATAATGCATCTAGAGTGCATTTGCCTTTGTAGTACGATCTCATAGCCTTGTTGGCTATGATGTAACGACTATTCCAGACTGTCTCGGGTAGGATGGGTTCAATTACCGTTGTGTGTCCCCCCCTCTTTGTGTTGAATTTCTTATATAGGCTAAGCTCGCCTTTCTTTTTCCCATGCTTACCAGGACCTTGGAATCCTTTCGACACATCCTCTCCTTGGGAGGATAGTCCAGTAAGATCCTGGATGTCTTCATCATGGATTAGATATCGCTTATCTAACCATAGGATTCTGTCATGCACCCTACTTTTTAGAAATTTTGTGCACCGCGCAACCTCACCAGTGGTACTAAAGACTGGTAGGTCTCTCAGGTTCATGATGGTCGAATTGAAAAAATTGATGAAGTTTGATTTTGGCACAAATTGCATACCTCTGATTCCATCTAGAGCCATCTCCCAAAAAACAAATGTGTGCATCTGAGGAAACAAGTCTGAATCTATGAGGTCAAGATCGAGGAGCTTAACATGCTCCATATTCCCTTTGAGATCGCCTACGATCTTGAATCGTGGGTCGTAGGGCTCATATGGAACTACTTCTTTAGACATGGTGCTTCATATTTCTATGGATCTTGACATTCACACTTCTGTGGCAGCTAAGGACTAAGGTTACGACTACAGATTTCACAATGGTACAGGTTGGTTCGCTCTGCTGAATTCAGAAATGGTTATGTTCCTTTGGAACGATATATTCTCATGCGAGTTCTCAGGGCCTTATACTTGTCTTAACGGGAAAGTTTAGTAATAATTATTGGTGATCATGACTGTATGGATGCAACTGGATCTGAGTTGTCTGATGGGATGGTTTAACAGGGTAAATCCTATTGGGAGATTCTGGCATTAACTTATTTGCATGAGTGGAATAGGGATGTGGCCGATTTCAAACCTTTCTATTTGACAGGTGGGTATCCCGGTGCGAAATTCGAGGGAATCTTTGTGTAATGCATCTTTATGGCTTAACTGACCTCAGACGGGGTACCAAAATGGAAATAAAGGTTGTGACTAGACTGGGTTCGTGTGGCACATGGATTCAAATCGTACTTGAATTCATCCTCCCTCCGACCACAAAGCTTGTCCTCGTCATATTGATGATTGTCATTAATGGATTCTCTTATACTTCAGGTCTTGCACTACTAAGTCTTTAGTTATGTATCAAAGAACACTTAAACAAAAAATTAACTATGTGTCATGGCGCAACATTGCGCGCATGGACTTTATTAACTAAATTTACAAAAATGTCAGAAAACTCAAATCTACTAATGTACAAGATCCTTTGGACTAGAGCGGAAGTCCCTCTTTCTAAGTTTTGAGACAGGTAGGGCTTCAGGTGAGCTCCATTCACCCATCCTATCCACAACACACCATCCAGTTGCGCGATTCTGACTGCTCCTGAGGGTTGGATCTCCGCAGTTATGAACGGTCCCAAATAGTGCATGCATAGCTTGCCAGGATGCTTCTGGTACTGACTATCATAGAGTAGTACCTTGTCTCCTTGCGTGAATACCTTGGTCTTAATGTGCCTGTCATGCCAAGATTTTTGTCATTCTTTTTCAACCGACTGATGAAATTCTGCTAGAAATTTGGTTTCCTCGAGTTCTTGTAATTCCTTAAGCCTCTACGCCATTGATTCCTCCTCTGTCATATGTGTGGCTTGTGCAATATATAAACTTGGTGTGATAAATTCTTCAAGAACCACTGCTTCTCTCTCGTAAAATAAATGGAACGGTGTGTACCTGTGGAGTTTTTTTTTTATTGTCCTGTATGCCCATAGTACAGTTGGAACTCTATCATCCCAGTCCTCGTGGTTTGCACAATAGACCTTTATTAACCCCCTTTCCAGAATTTTGTTGAAGGCTTCGACTGTTCCATTAGCCTGTGGGTGGTATGGACTGCTCTTGTGGTGTTGAATTAGAAATTTTGATGTAAGTGTTGCTATTGTGATGCTAATGAAATGAGCTCCCTGATCGTTGGTTAATATCCTGGGACATCTGAACCTCGTAATGATATTCTCGAAAATGAATCTAGCAGTAGTATCTGTCAAATAGTCTTATACAGCTGCTACTTCTGCCTAATGGGTAAGGTATTCAGTTGTGGTAATGATATACCTTGCCTTTGAATTCTTGGTGATAGGGTTGATTGGTCCAATGAAGTCAATTGCCCATTTCTCAAATGCTTGTAGAGCTCTAACTGGTTTTAGTGGTAGCTCGTCTCGGTGTGACGGCTTGCCCATCCATTGATAAACATCACATGATATAGCATATGCCTTTGCATCCTTGAAGAGTGTTTCCCACCAAAGTCCGGCCTGGAGAAATTTATGTGATGTGGCCTTTCCTCCTACGTAGCCTCCTGCAACTCCACTATGGCATTCCCAGAGTATGGTGTCTTTCATGATCCATGAGACATAGTCTGAGGATGTTGTCTAGTCCAAGTTTATACAATTGTCTGGAAATCAAATGGTAATCTACTAGTATAACAACCATGTGGTGTTTCTGGGTTGCGGAATATGTCTCTGGACAAACCCCTGTGCTTAGGAATACTGCTATGTCCTCCAAGTTCTCCGTTATGGCCTCAATTTTGAAAAAGTCTGCATCTAGGAGCTGATCATCTATTGCTCTATCACTTTCCCCCGACTCTAACCTAGATAGGTCATCAGGTCCTACGTTGCATCTTCCCGGCTTGATGATAACTTCAAATGAAAATTCCTTAAATAATAGCATCCATCTACAAATTCTTCCTTCTAATACTGGTTTGTTAACTAGATATTTCAATGCAGAATGGTCAGCAAAGAATTTAAAATGAGATCCTAACAAATAATTTCTAAATTTATGCAAAGCATAAATCATGGCTAGACCCTCCCTCTCTGTCATTGTGTAGTTTCACTCTTCTTGCGACAAATTCTGACTCGCAAAATATATAGGGTGATCCATAGCTCCATCACCAGGTTGCATTAAGATAGCTCCCAAAGCAATTCCTGAAGCATCTACATGGACGTGAAATTCATTCTCCCAATTTGGGAATATCAGAATTGGTGTTGTGATGAGTTTTTGCTTGAGTGTCTCGAATGCTTTATCACATTTTGGAGTCCATTGGAACGTTTCAGCATTTTTCAGTAAGTTTTTCAGAGGTGTCGTAATGTTGGCATATCTTCAGATGAACCTGCGATAGTAACCTGTGTGTCCTAGTGTGGAGCGCAATTGTTTAGCACTTGTAGGTGGAGGCATACTCACAATGACCACAACTTTCGCTGGGTCTACCAATACTCCTTCTTAGCAGACTATATGGCCCAAAAAATTCCCATTTGGTACACAAAAGATACATTTTCTGAGATTCAATGAGATCTGCAACTCTTTGCATCTGTCAAACATTAGTCGCAACAACGCTACATGTTCCTTGAGCAGGCTATATATTTTCCAATCGTCCATATAGACTTCTATAAATTTGTGGATGAACTCTCTAAAATCTTCTATCACAATCCTTGAGAAAACTACAGGGGTGTTCTTCAAGCCAAATGGCATCACATTGTATGCGAAGGATACCCATTCTGTTATGAAAGTGGTATTCCTTTTGTCTTCTTCAACGATCCTAACTTGATGGTATCCCGAAAATCCATCTATGAATGAGTATGATTCCTTTCCTGCAACTTGTTCAATAAGTTCATCTGTAAAGGGTGTTGGGAAAGGGTCATGTACACAGGCAGAGGTGAGGCTTTTGTAGTCTACACAGACTCTAATATCCTTTGTGTCTTTCTTTCTTTGAATAACTATCGGGCTAACCCACTCTACTTCTTCTACTACAAAAATGAGACCTGCTTCCAACATCTTGTCTATCTCCTTCTTAACCTTCTCTTTTACTCTAGGATTGAAATGGTATGGTCTATGTCTGACAGGCTTGGATCTTGGTTTCATTTCAATCTTCATTTCTCCCATGACTCCTTTGATCCCTTTAACTCTGAAAAGGTCTTTGAGAATAAATCCTCATATTTACGCAGTAAACTCTGGATTTCCTGACTGGTTTGCTCATCCCAGTAGTCTCCCACCATAGCTATCTTGGGTTGATCTGTAATCCCTATATTGATTTTGCGCAATTTTAATGGGTGATTGTAGGAACTATCGGTCTAGTTGGGTATGGTGTTTTGAATTTCTTTGCTCCCCTCTATCTCTTTGATGGCTAGGTTTCTGAATTCTTATAGGTCACCTAGGCTTTCTGAATCTCTGCTAATTTGATAGCATTCTATATGTTTCTCAATTGAGGGAAATTGGAGATTAGTCTAGAGTTCTTGTCTATGTTTAGTGCATACCACTAAGTTTGATTTATGATTACCACTATCTGAGAAATTCTTTAATCTTTTGTAGGACTACTTCAAGCTCAGGGTACTTACTTGTAAATGAGAAGTCCTTGCAAAATTGAGCTGCCAGTGTTTTCCAGTCACTGGTATGTCTTCTCGTTTCCTCATGTATGACCCAAGATTTCGGGATTGGACCTAGAGAGTGGGGGAATACATGGACCCAAAAGTGATATGGTATCCCCGATGCTTTCCACTACGTCACGCATTGTTCAATATGTATCCTAGGATCTGATTCTCCACTGAACAGTTGTGCAACTTGAAGATCCATTTGCATCTCTGATTCTCCTGGGAAAGCATGATATGCGGTGGGGTTATGGAAAGGTAAGTTTGTCGATACTTGCACAACTCCTCCCACGGGTCCTAGTGGGGTTATCATCGGATTTTGAGGGGGTCTAATTCCCCTTCCTCACAAACATTCGTTCTCCATATGACCTTCTGTATAACATCCAGTGCACCAAACCTGTGGTCGTCCTGATATGGGTATTGTCAGTTCTTGAATCTTTTCTATAAGTGTCGATATTTTCCCTTGTAGTTGCTCCAGATTCACATCTACTGGGGCTTTGGTCATTCTCAGGCTCCTAGGGTATCCCTCCAAGGCTTCAATCTTCATCGATTGTTCCAAGGCATCTATTAATGTGGCTATCCATTGTTGTGTTAGCGAAATCCGAGTCAGAGGAAGTAACCCCTAAATGTACCACTCCCTTTGATTTTCTTCATGGATTGGATGTGCCAACCTCCCTATGGAATCTTTAAACTTATGGTTGTAGTCCCAACCTGATTCATCTTCCCGCTGTTGGATCTCGTGTAACTCGGACAGAGCCTATTGTTCTGACTGAGGTAACTTGAACTCTGCTATGAACCTTATCCGTACTTAGCCAAGTGAGAATGATTGACCTTGTGTTCCTGGCACTCCTAGCTCGATACTCTTCATGTACCACTTGAGAGAACACCTTCTCAAGGTAGTCTAGAACTCGACCAACTTATTCGCATCTGAAGTCCCTTCAAATCTCCAGATTGCTTCACACAAGAACCAATGTTGCTCAATGTCTTTGTCTCCCGTACCCCAAAATTCTGGGTATCGGGCAATCGAACCTCATGCATGGCCAACCATTGTTGATCTTTTTTTTCCTATCAATATGAATCCTAACCGTCCTACTTGCGATCTACCAGGGGATCCCACTATCCTCCCTATACTCGCCCCTCTTGGTTGTGACTGACTAATTAATTGTACTAGAACAAAACTAGCATTAGAATCTAGTATCGAAATTACTGTGTGTATAGAAGACACTTGGGGAATGGGTGATTCGGGGTTGGCACCACTGGATTCAAGGCAGTTTTCTTTGATCTGGTGGGTCTCATTTTCTTCCACTGGGGCGATCTCTTCGGATTTATTCCATATCTCTCCTGTTATCGGGGCTGAATATTCTCTTTCTTCTCCAATATTCATGTCATCTTCTTCCTCTCTCACGCCTATACCTTCTCCTTCTTGTCCCACCTCCTGGGGACTTATTTCTCTCCACACTTCTCTCTCATTTAATCTTTGACTGGCCAGTCATTCCTCTCTTCTCATCTTCTGCAATTCTTCCCTCTATCTTTCCTCTACTTCTCCTGATCCACCTTCTTTCCTCAAATTCTCGGACTGTCTTGCTACTTTCTTGATCTTTCCATGCCACAACTTCTCAACTGTGGAGGCTCTCTTCAAGGCTCTCTCGCAATTTCTTGCTGTTACTCTTTCTCATTCTGATGTCCAGACTATGTTGAAGCTTGCACAACTCGTGCTCGGTCAAAACTTGCACAATTCCTTATCCAAAAACGAAGGGCCCAACAGCTATAACACCTTGGAGAATGATACGAGTGAAGGATGAGAAACTTATCATAGTTATATTATCACGTGTAAGGTCGGGTGAATTGTCAATGGAAGGAATGTGTGATGAATTTAAAAAGTAAGTTTGTTGAGTTATTTTTATTTATATTAGGTCAAGAAAATTATTTTTTTCAGTTTAACATATCAATGTTCTAAGTATTTTACTATATATATCATTATATCATTATTTTTTATTATTATTTAGTCACAAGGTGTATATGAGAATACAAGAGGAAATGGTTAAGATGTTGAATGATGAAAGTTGGGATGATGTTAAACTCAACTATTCTAATTCAAGCTCAACAACAGTATTGAAACAATGTTGTGTGGCATTAAAAAATGTATGTTGATTTATTGCATTCATATTATTCGTTTGTAGGTTAATTTATTTCTATTTTAATATTTATAGATATATAACTATATGCGTGTTTGTTTCATTAAATATGCCAAAGAAGAATTCAGATGGAGTACTTGAAAGCTTCAAAAAAATTATTAAAAAAGCCAAGATTGAAAGAGAAAGGAGGAGACATGTTCAAACTATTAAACTTGATGACACCCTTGATCACTACATTTGGAGTGGGTTCGAAACTGTTCAATATAAAGTGATATTACGTGATTGTGAACAAATTGCAAATATTTTTCTTAAAAAAGAATACTCCCTAGTTATTGCAGATATCCCTCATGGTTATAATATCCAAAACATTGGATATGATACTAAGCCTTATACTTACCAAGATTTCAATAAAGTGGTTATGGGACTTATGGAAGTCACAACATCACCATTTTGGTGATTTCTGGTTTATAATTCAAACACACAACAAGGATTAGTACAATCAAGGATTAGTACAATAAAATAAAAAACAAGGATGCAACTTATTTGGTAAGATATTGAAAGTGTATGTTTAGCAATTAAGATTAGAAATCAATTTTATTAATTCACAAGTTAATTGAATTTGCACTTATTTATGTTACAGATACAAGCCTAATTTTCAAAGCTCCAATAGAGAACCATTTAAACGTGATTTTCAGAGTATACATCTTGCAACCTAGACAAAAGATTATTCTTATAATTCTATTTTTGTCAATGTAAAGGATGGAGGGAAGCCCAGTTGGCCCAGTTGTTTATTGGTTTACAATGTTTTGGTTAGAAATCTAACATATGAGTAAAATGATTTGAAAGGAGAGATGGTTAACATTTATCAAAAACCACAAGCATTAATTAACTATCTTATAGTTACATTTTCAAATGAAGGAGATTGGGTTTTGGATTTGTTCTCAGGTTCATGTAAGAATTATGATATAAAATTTATTAAATCATACATCAATCTTATATTATTTTTAATTTATGTCTTTTTAGAATATTTAACTTCATTATTTATTTTGTATTTGGTGATTAGGTACAACATTAACGTGTTGCTTACAGAAAGGAAAAAATTGCATAGATATCGAAAGTGACCCAATACATTGCAATTTTATTCAACAAAGAATTATTGTTATTCCATATCTTCCATAATAAATGCAAGAAGTTGGCTTGAGGAAAGGAGATTTTAGTGAATCAAAGGTGGCAAAAATGTCAAAGTAACCTCAAGTACCATTAGGAGGATTGATTGGAAAGGATCACTTTGGAGAACTTGTGGATATCAAAGACCCATTGGAATAGAAAAATGACACAATGGAATCACAAAATGATGTCAAAGAAGATGATAATGTGTCTGTTGAGAATGATGAATTTGGGATATATGATATTGTTGATTAGTTTCAAGATGCCCTTGAAGACGATGCTCAATTTTGCAATTTTTTTATGAGCTATAACTATATTGTTTTGACTTTCAGATTTTAAAATAAGAATGAATATGTATCTATTGTTGTTTTATGATGAATCTTTTTTATTGTTTTCTTTTTACTTTTATTTGTATGTGAATCACTATACTAGGGAAAAATTTATTAAATGTTTTCATTTTTTTTTACTTCAAATGTATAAAAATATGGAAAAAAATGTTAATTTTTTTATAAAATTTTCACTTTTTTTGTTCAATTATGTCCATAAAAATGATTTATTTGGCATGCTATTTTAAACAAATAGATACCAAAATGTATAGGTTTTTTTATTATATATGGCTAAAAAATGTATAAGTTTTTGCTATATATTCAAAAATAGTGTTATTTAACTATAATTATTTTCTATGTATTGAAGTAAAGGTAAACAATGTGTTAAAAATGATGTTTTACACTATATTTTAAAAATATGGAACCATAAATTAATTAAGGAGACACAATTATATGAAAAATCTTAATTTCAAAAAAGTAAATCGTAAAAAATATTTTCAAGATTGAAAGAAGCATGGAAAAATGACTAAAAACACCATTGAAAAAAATAAAAATAAAA
>ML780703.1:563611-576311 GCA_009831015.1 Picea engelmannii | reverse complement strand
GGGTTGCTACCGGTAGCACCATTTTTTTTAAAAGGGTAAAAAATGTGACCCCCCAAAAAACATGAACTCTGTAGAGTTCTCGTTAAGTTGGTAACTATGTTAAATGAGAAAAAAAATCCATAAAACCTTAGATCCTACTAATATTATAGACCAAGAAAAGACTCTTTGGTGTTTTCCTTGTGAGGATGCACATTGGGAACATGAGTTCCCAGGGAATAGTGATGGGGGGGCAGATTACATGAACTTTATTGACTATGTCTTCACTATTTCTTCCCAAGAATATTTCAATGTGACCCAAGAACAATTTGAGTAAGATAATAAAGGGGTTGTTAGGAGGGTTACGATGGAAATCTTGAGCCAAATGGATGAAGAATCAAGGGACAGGCTTAGTAAGAAGGATTTGAAAGTTTATGCTAGAAAAAATAATGCACCCAATCTCCTCCTAGTGACCCTATATTTCCTTGGCTAGGACCCCCTCCACCATCTAAATATAGTGATCTTCATCAACGAACATTGCCAAGGAATGATGAAATAGAATTGAATATTGACATAGTCATCGTCTTGGAAAAGTTGAATATACATGTACCTCTCATAGAGATGAATAATATTCCTTCAATGGGAAACAAATTTGAGAGATTCCTTAGGGTACAAGGGGAACCTGGACACCCTCCTATATCGATACAAGAAAACCATTGCATACGATATTGTGAAGAATAGATACACCTTTCTTCATTTCCCTAGAGTTAAATAATAAATGGCTCCATAATTGTATGTTGGACTCTGGGGCATCTGCAAACATAATAACTTTAAGGGTGATGATAAAGTTGGGTTTGGTAATCATGAAACCTTATGGGAATGTTTTTGGAATTAATTCCAAGGATATTAGTGCAGCATGTGGTTTGATAGAAAACTTGGAAGTTCACCTTGCAAGATACCCTGAAATAATCTTTGTGATGGAAATTGTAGTTGTTGATATTCCTGACATTTGGGGAATTCTTTTATCTAAGAAGTGGGCTGCAACATTGATTGGTACCTTACATATGGACTTGTCTTATGCTACTATACATATGGGAAATGAAGTGCATGTTCTTCTATATAAATAACCAAGGAAATAAACCCATGTTGAAGATGTTGATAGTGAGCTTTAAGATGATAGCCCCTAGAAGAAGACTAGCCTAAAGAAATTATAATTTTCCCTCTTGAATTTGACTCGGATGACCTTCCTTTCGCCGAAGAATATGATATTGGTGATATAGTATGGATCAAAAGCGAAGACTATCAGAAGAAACTCAAAAATTGTGAGGGGAAATTTGTGGGATCCATAACAATATTGAATAAAGGTGATGAGGAACAGTTAAGTAAAAATGGCCAAGAATATATTCTTACGACAAAGTCCCACCCCTCTCCCTTTAAGCAAGAAATCAAGGAAATTCAAGGAATGATTGATCTTAAGGAGGATGATTATAAACAAGGAAAGTTGGTCTTAATGTGGGACAAGAGGAAGGTCCAACCCTATACATGCAAGGAGTCTGATAAATGATGCCTAGGCCTCTACAAGATTGAAAAGAAGTTTGTCAATGATTCCTACTATATATCCATGTTGGAGGGAAGGAGATTTATGCTACCCAATAGTGTATCTTTTCTCAAACCCCATTAAAGGGAGGATACATCAATTCTTGACTGTACCATAAATTAGGTAAGTTAGGTATGAAATTTTCATCTTGCATATTCATGTCATTACATTCTCATTTTTCATATTATTCTTCCATTTTAGGAACTTGCATTGGTCATTGTATCATTAATTTATCATATATAGTTGTAGTGAAAATTTTATGTCCAACATGATTTTGATTTATAACTAACCCCAATGGATCACATCCACTGGTCTTGCTAGAAGTGTTAAGGAAGGTCTTGGACAAACCATGTGAAGTTTTCATGGTGGACCTAGATAGTAGAAAAGTCACACAAACTTGAGAGAGAGAGAGAGAGAGAGAATGAATTGTATTAAATGTATGAGTAAAATGATAAAATACACATGATATACTCTACATAGATAAGTTAATGCACCATAGTAGTGATCTAGAGATATCTAGAAATTCACTGACAGAAACCGAAGTAATATGCCACCTAGTCCTAGTTAATTGGTCCATGAAATAATTAGTTAAATGAGTCGCGCGTGTGGAAGTGAGAGAAACACAAGAAATCACAAGATATGTGCCCTCTTGGCCACATGAATGAGATATGCACACTCTTGGTGAGGAAACTAAGGTGAACATGCAACTTTCGGTGATAAAATCGAGTTTTCCATGCATGAGTGACCTCCACTAGTTTAATTGAGGTGTAACTGACTTTGAAATGAAGAGGGAATGTGTCATATTTTGTAGGAGGTGGCCTAATTTGTAGGGGAATATTCTCAAGAGAGAATATTATCATCTATGGAAGCTCCCTCAACATTGGACTATAAACCTTAGGAAAAAAATTACCTAGGTGAGTGTGTAATATCTCCAACACCCTCATTGAACACTACTAAGGTGTACATGATAAATGAGTCTCGACAACCAAATCCATGTTAGGTACACATTGTATAATGCATTTAAGAATGAATCAATGAAAAAAATAGAGGAAATAGGGAAAACCTCATGGAACCCGCCCCCCTTTAAAGTACAATGTATCAAAAAAATGAAGAAGGAAAGACAATTGTTGAGCAATTGTGTCCTTCACTCCAAGATG
This sequence comes from Picea engelmannii, assembly GCA_009831015.1. Lineage (NCBI taxonomy): Eukaryota > Viridiplantae > Streptophyta > Pinopsida > Pinales > Pinaceae > Picea > Picea engelmannii. The sequence continues at coordinate 573,581 of ML780703.1, read as the reverse complement.
ATTGCGCAGGAAGTGGAAATTCTATTGAGTGAATTTCTTGTTGAATATGTATGTTCTCTGTTCAGTGGATGGATAGTACTGCAAATTGACGATCATATCATGTATCATCTCTTTGACGTAATGCATATGGATCTTGATGTATTTTTTCCATTGTCATTGCACTGGGGCTCTTAAAACTTGAGAGTACTATGATTGTCACACCAAATGACAGTTGGACAGTGGAACTGGATGTCAAGTTCAATGAGGAAGTTCTAAATATAAATTTCTTGACTAGTGACGTTGATCACTCCTATGTACTAGACCTTTGTTGACGATGGTGAAAATTTTGATTTGTTTTTCTCAACCAATAGATGGGACTGGAAACCAAACTAAGTACATACCAAGAAGTGGACTTGAAATATGTTCTATAAGCAACCCAATCAGAATCAGTGAATCCCATGAGATCCAATGCACAACCTATTGCATAGTGGATCCCATAACCTATGGTTCCCTGAACATATCTAAGGATGTGCTTGACAGCCTTCAAGTGTAGCTCATGCGGCTCTTGCATGTACTTGGAAAATTCTCCTACTTCATATGAGAGATATGACCAGGTGTGGGTAATATATAAAATGATCCCCACAAGCTATATGTACAAGGTTTTTTCCACCACTGGTGTATCCCCGCCATCCTCAAGATGTACCCCAGACAGAAAGGGTGTAGCTTCTGACTTGCAATCGGTCATGTGGAATATAACTAAGAGATATCAGGCATACTTATTCTAATATAGCTCGATTCTTGAAGTATCTTGATTGATCTCGATACCAAGGAAATAGTGCAATCGACCCATGTCCATCTTAGAGAACTTGTCGTGAAGAATTTATTTGAACACAGAAATTGTTGAGACCAAACTTCCTGTGATTAGGAGGTCAACAACATAAAGAAATAAGATCAATAAGGAGTATGAGGTTGTCAACATGTAGACATTTGAATCTGATTTTCATCTAAAAAAATGTTGAGAAAGAAAGTAGGCATCCATCTTCGTACACCATGCTCTAAGTGCCTGCTTGAGGCCATAGAGTGACTTTTTTAGTCGACATACTAAGGATGAGTTATGTATGAACCCTTGGGGATTCTCCATGTAAATTTCCTCTGAGAGATCCCCATGAATAAATGCATTCTTCACATCCATATGGTCAACTTCCCACCCTGTAGTTACTGAAATGGATAGGGCCAATAGGATGGAGCCCATATTTTCTACAGGAGAACAGGTCTCATCATAGTCTCTCCCATGGATCTGTTGAAAACCTTTGGAAACTAGTTTTTCCTTATACTTGATCACCTATTTGTTTTTTTCCTTCTTGGTCCTTTATACTCATCTTCACCTAACAAGCTTCCTATTTGAAGGAATCAGAACCATGGTTCTCAAAGAGAGAGTTGTACTCCTCCTACATAGCGACTTCCCAGAAGGGATTCCCTACAACCTCTGCATAGGCTTGAAGGTTTGAAGCTAGAACCATATAGCAATGCATGGGAATCATTGGTTCTGTAGTTGTGAGTGCATGAGGAGGCTCTTGAAATTGAGACCTCATCCTCCTCTAATATGTTCGATCCCGCACAAGGTCGCATGTTGGATGTAGCATCGTCTATTCCCACTTGGGAATCTATAGCGGATCAACATATGCATGCTCATCATTGACATTCTCATCATATTCCAAATAATATTCAGAGCTCAAATATGAACCACAATACGAGTGAGTGGACTCATCATCATTGATGTCTAGTGCAGGAAGTGGTATAGAGGAATTTGCATGTGGCTTCGATGACGCATGCAAGGGAGTTTCCTAAAACTAAACATTGCGCTCAATTATAATCCTATCAGTAGAGGGATAAAGTAACATATAACCCTTCACACCATCTAGGTATCCCAATAATATGTGTGCAATACTATGTCGATCTAATGCTTTCCTCTTTTTACAGGGTATGTGGGCCCATTCATGTGATCCAAATATTAGGAAGTGGGTGACTTCTGGTTTTTTTCCACTCCAATGCTCAAAGGGAGTCTAATCCTTGAAAAATATGTGAGAAGATATGTTATGAATATGGTTAGCACAATTAAGTTCCTCATCCCAAAGCTTGGGCGATAGAGATATTGCATGCAACATTCAAGTGGCCATCTCCTTGAGGGATTTGTTCTTCTGCTTGGCTAATCCTTTTTTTTGTGCAGTGTAAGGTAATATGTGATGCAGATATATACCTACCTTTGAACAAATATGTTGGACATGTCGGTTCACATATTTCCCCCCATTATCCATGTAGAGGATTTTTATGTTTCTCCCAGACTAAGTCTTTGCATGTGCTTTGAAGTCTTTGAGATGCTCAAAAAAATTGGACTTCTTCTTGATAAAATACACACAAGTGTATCGTGAGAAATCATAAATAAATGTAAGTATGTACCTTGCTTTGTTGATGGATGAATGAGGAAAGGGTCACATCAGATCACTATGGATGATATCCAAATGAGAGGAGGCCCTCCAGGCCTTTCCTTTCTCAAACTTCTCTTGAGGATTTCCAAGAACACATCCTTGACAAACTCCTTTAGAAAAGGGTATGTTGGTAAAGATGATGACCATATCCTATTTTCATAGATGTTGCATGTATTTGAAGTTTATATGGTCGAATCTCTTGTGCCATAATCTACTAGTATCATCAACATGCATCAGTAGTAAAGCATAATCATATTTAAAAATGAGTTTAATGAAAGTATACAAACGATATTGGTGGTTACCTCAACAAAACAAATCATGGCGTTATCATGCATATAAGATATGGTTACGGAATTAGGTGTAAACTCCAACCTTTTTCTTGTACCATAATGTGTTATCTGATAAATAGAGAGAAGATTCATGGAGAGTTTTGGAACATACAATACTTCTAAAAAATTTCGTGTTGGATTTCTACTCTCCCTTGGATAATGACCTCAATTGGGGTATCATATCCGTGCATGCAAAAAGAGAAGATAACACATTTTTTGTTGTTTCCATATGATGGGATGTGCCTGAATCTAGGATCCATGCATCAGGAGAAGAATTAATGGAAATTATTGCATGTGATTTACCTCATTTTGTTGGTTCTTGATCTTCTGACTTCTTATTGGAAGCTTCGATAATATGATCTCCAAGGTTTTTTCTTCTGGAGTATTTGTGCCATCTGATCAATCTATTTCTTCATGCGTGTCGATTTAGGATTATATATGTGGTTGCAGTAATTGCATTTGTTCTTCCCTTTCTTTCCTTTTCCACCTTTGGAGCCTAAAGAATTATCTAATGGTTTTGATTACCCTTCCTTCTTTGGCTTTGCATGCTCCTTTCCCTTGCTTTTCTTCTTGGACTTTGAATTGGAAGTGTCATTGCTTTCATGAACAACAAGTGCATGTGCATTGGGTCCCTTGATTATCCTCATTTTGATTATCTTATATTACTCATGCATGATGGATTCAATAAATTGATCCATTGTCGTATTTTTTTAGGTTTCTCCTAAAGTGAATCTATTTGTATGGAATGATGAGACATAAACAACATAATCCGAACCAAGTTTTTCCAAGATAGAAAGAATTTACTGATTGTGTTGAGTGGATTTTTCTATTACACATCCCTTTAGATGAAGGAGGAGGGAATTGAACTTTGTAAATAAATCTTGGATGTTATCAAAATTCCTCATATCTAAGTAATTCAGCTCAACCTTGAGGATATGTTCTCTCATTTCATCATGTTTTCCAAAGAGAACCTTTAACTTTGTCCACATCTCATCTGGTGTGGTACAAGTTTCAATGTGAAACATAAGCTTGGGGGACATAGACATGCAAAGGAGGTCATAGGCCTCATCCATGTGGTTGAGATACCTTTTATTCTATATAGAAAAATTTGGTTCCACCTATGTAGCCATGGAAATATGGTACAAGCCTCTGCATCTAAGTTGATGCTGAATTTTTTATTTCCACTCGAAGTAGTTATGAGGCATGGGAAGAATTGTCAAAGAGTAATCCATATTTTATTACTGCATCTTCCTCTTGTAACTACAAATAGAAATGCTTATGCACTTTCTCTTAGCAATCAAGGCTCTTATACCATGTGAAGTTTTCACAATGAACCTAGCTGGTAGAAAATTCACACAAACTTGAGAGAGAGAGAGAGAGAGAGAAAGAATGAATTGTATTAAATGTATGAGTAAAATGGTTAAACACGCATGATATACTCTACATGGCTAAGTGAATGTTCCATAGTAGTGATCTAGAGAGTTCTAGGCACTCACTAACATAAACTAAAGTAATATGCCACCTAGTCCTAGTTAATCGGTCCATGCAATCATCAGTTAATTGAGTCACAGGTGTGGAAGTGAGGAAAACACATGTAATCACAAGATATTCCCCCTCTTGGCCACATGCATGAGATATGCACACTCCTGGTGATGAAACAAGGTGAACATGTAACTACTAGTGATAAAAGCAATGTTTCCATGCATGAGTTACCTCCATTAGTGTAATTGAGGTGTAACTGACTCTGAACTAAAGAGGGAAGGTGCCCTGTTTTGTAGGAGGTGCCCTAATTTGTAGGGGAATATTCTCAATATAGAATATTCTCATCTATGGAAGCCCTCAACATTAGACTATAAACCTCGGGAAAATAATTACCTAGGTGAGTGTGTAATATCTCCAACAAACCATAGATGTTGAGCTTCTCATTCACTCTACTATGAGCACATGTCCCCATGTTGGAGCTAGATGTTACTCTGCCCCATGCCTAGGGTTAACTAGAGGATATTGTGTCTCATGTATTGCAATGAAGACAATGATATCGACCATGATGATCATAAAAATGTCCACAGATAGCATCCTAACAACCCCCCTCAGAATGTCTCTTTTGCTTCATATAAAAAATTCTCATCACATCTAGTCAAATCAGTGTATGGGATATAGTAAGCCAACATCACCATGAGGCATGTTAGTCCTTATTTCATGCAAAGTGTTTTGTTTAATATACTAGGCATGTGGATGAGGATCATTGGTTGAAGTTGGATAACAGATCACTAGCACAAGAACTTATGTTTGCTTCCTTGTTTCACTTTGGTGGCCAACATATTTTCCCTAGTCCTGTATTGTCATTGCCCAAGGAAAAGGGATACTACTGGGGATCCGTCACAAGGGTAACATTCCTTTTTCCAACCATACTTAACACTTTCCATCCTAGATCCTGTCATAGTGTACTAAACTTTGGTAATGGTTCATGGTCCATTTTCTCATGAGAATAAGGGATGAATGCCTAGAGGTTGATTGCAAGTGCTAAGCAAAAGAAAAGTAAAGAAAGAATAATGATAAAAAAATGAAAGAAAGAATAAAAAAGGACTCTCAAAATCGAGTCCAAACTTGAGCTCTAGTCTTTTCGTGTTTTCTATAGTCCCAAAGCAATGATGTTATAGCTTGAAACCTTATAAAGGGGACTTCAAAATATGATAAGAGGACAAATAAAAATCCATATTAAAAGGCTTGGAAAAATGTAATGCTTAGAAATTGGTAATTGAATCGAAATCGCACCCTCCACAAAGGAACTCATATAAATGGAATCAATGACACCATAAGCCATGAAGTAACCTTGATCCATATAACTATCACACTTGTTGGATTACTGAGAGGGGGGGTGAATCAGTAATAGAGAAATTTAATCCTTTTTAATCATATAATCCAAGTGTTATATCAATGTATCATTATCATCCAATAACTGCAGAGTAAATAAGCAATGAACAAAAGAACAATCATACACATACACAGTACACTAGTGTTTTACGTCGAAACCAAAAGCAGGAGAAAACCACTGAATGATTTTTCTAATATGTCTTGAAGAATTACATTGATTGGAAGCACCAACTTCCTTTGTTTTCCAGCTACAACTGGAAGGAGGCTCCAACCCCCTAGTTTCTTAGGCTATAACCTGAGGGAAGCTCCAACTGTTGTCATGTTTTCAAACAAAGGCAGAGTATGCGTGTTTGTCATTGATGGCGATGTCATTGATGACAAATATCAACATGATCAGTAGCGCAGTGATAATGGCATGACAATGGAAAGATCAACAGTGAAGAGCAACAGTGATCATTGGATCCCATTCAGAATTCTCGATGACTGTCAGATCTAAATTCAAATAGGAGGATCGCACAGTAGAAGAAAATAGATCTCAAGCGTCAAATCTGAGCCCGAAGACCAACCATCATTGGATCCATAAGAAGGAGCACGGTCTTTACGTGCAAGATGAAGCAGGCCTAAAAAATTTCGAAAGCAGGAGGACCGTCCATATTCAAGAAGGAAACGTGGCAAGCGACTAGAATTTCACTGACCTGCACATTGGAGGAGTCAACGAAACATGGTGTGGGAACTTGCGATATGTGAAATCTCGAGAATTGATCTGGACCTTTGGATCGATGTATGTTGTGGAACGTTGGATGCAGAGGGCACATGGCGAGCGATTGACATTTCACTGACTGGAAAGTCAAAGAAAGGAGGTGCTCTATCCTATGAAATCATGAAATGTGAAACCATGACTTAATCTGAATCGTTGATCAAAGGGAGATCGTGGACCATTGATGAGGCATGACGAAGGCCCATGAAGTTGCAAAATCGTGATAAGATATTGATCGTTGATCCAAGAGGGACATGTGGTGAGGGATTAACTTTTCGTTGACTGTAAAGTCAAAGCAAGCAAATGCTCTAACCTTGCAACTCGCGATATGAAAAATCATGATAAGGTCTGGCCCATGGTCATAGACAAGGTCATATTGTCGAAGGCTTAAGGGAAGGAGCTAATTGCTAAGCTCCATTTCGGGGATCGCAACTTGGAGTGTCGAGACCCTTCATCACAAGAATCCCGAAACACGAGATCACGGTGAGATCTGGACCATTGGATCATTGGAGATCTCGACCATTGATCAGGCTCGATGAAGTTCATAAGTTCATGAAATGTTAAACTCCTTTTGGTGTAGGATGTGGTCACCCCTGATGGTCATGTGAGAGGGACGAGCTAGTGGAGCTAAGATCCATTTCAAGGATCACAACTTGGACCATCGAGACCCTTTGGCACAGGATTGCTGAAATGTGAAATGTGAAACGCATCCTAATTAGGCCCATGGTCACAGCCAGTGGGCATATGGGATAAATGCAAGACCCTGTAGATTTAATCCAACAGTGCTGGTGAATTAAGCATATGATTGAAGGGATACTGTTGATCTTTACGATTAATTGTTCAGTTACGATTTAGTTAGCAGAACCGAATCATGGTTCTTGGACGATTGGTGATTAATTGGATGAAGCATTGTTGGCCCAGGTATTCGAGGTGTAAATGAAGTTGTGTGAAGTGCATAAAAGAAAGATGGAGTGACTATGAATAGTTGGTTGTTCTGAATGAAAAATGAGTTGAACTGTAAGAAAGGGAAAATTACAGTATGCACAGCGTGAGACCGAAAGTATGCACAGTGTGAGATAAAAATCAGAGATGAGTAACAGATGGTGAATAGACAGAAGAAAGAGCATAATTGTAGAACAACTTGAAGCAGAGAAGAATTGCAGAACAAATAGAAGCATAGAAGAATTGCAGGAAAGAAGAGAAGTGGTAAGAATCGAAACACTTGCGTTGTTGGTTATTCAATCATTTTACTTATAATAAGGGAGGTAGGGTGGTGCTAGGGAGGACTGTGGTTCTCTGATATTCGAGTTGGTTCTTGAATATTGGGAGTTGTAGCTTCCATCTAGTTGTGCCTAGAAAATAGGGTGGCAGGGTGGTGCTTGGGAAAACACAGAGTTTTTTGTATGCAAGTTGGTGCTTGTATAAGTGGAAGTAGGTGCTTCCATTCAGTCGGTGCTGGAACACTCAGAGACTTGGTGCTTCCTTCTAGTCGGTGCTAGAGAAACTAAAGAGTTGGTGCTCTCAACAAGTTGGTGTTAGAAAAACAGGACCACGGAGCAATAAAATAAAACAAATGCAGAAACAAAACACAGAAGATACACAATACAAGAGAGACACGGATTTACGTGGTTCACCCAGTGTGGGATACATCCACCAGAGAAATTTCCAGGTCCTTCCTTTATTATTATCAAGCAAATGAAGGGATATAACCTACAAAAAAACCCATTGTAACTTCCTCTTCTTTCTCTCACAGTCTCCTCTCTTAGAATACAATACTTACCATCATACATAGTCGCAATACATTTCCCTCATAAAAGAGGGTTGCCTTCTAGGGAAAAAAACCCTAACATAATTTCTATCGTTAGATCTGTGACCTTATAATGAACGGTCCAGATTTACAATGAAATTACAATATACTTTTACAAGGCAATTTTTCCTTCAGGGGCTTCACCCCTGAACCCCCCAACCGGGGGGATAGGCCCCCCATACCCTGCAGAGGGGGTACCCCCCCTCTGCACTACCCCACGTGGAAGAGTGTACATACTTCTGGGGTGTAAAGTCTTCATGGGGTATAAACACGGCTGAAAAACACAAGACCTCTGAGTCAGGAAGATAATCAGGCTCTAGAACCAACAATCTCCCACTTGGAGACTGATCTCAACAACTCCATTGTTGTTGTATATGCTGGACTCTAAAACTTCTTGGACCTGGAAAATTTCTCATCTTCATCTTCATTCTTGAAGACCAACTGAAACTGAGCAGGAACTCAGTTTCTCTCTAGTTACTCCCTTTGTTAACATATCTGCAGGATTTTGGCTAGTGTGTATCTTTTCCAACTTCAAATGTCCATCTTCCAAAGCAGATTGTATGAAGTGGTACCTAAATTATATATGCTTAGTATTCAAATGGAAGGATGAGTTCTTTGTAAGATGAATTGCACTCTCACTGTCACAGTACAACCTACTATTCTCCTGCTTCTTTCCCAATTCCTCCATAAACCTTTGTAACTAAATCATCTATTTACTAGCCTCTGTAGCGGAAACATACTCTTCCTCTGTTGTTGAAAGTGCAACAACCTTTTGCAGTTTCGAAATCCAACTTACTGTTGTTACACCTATAGTAAAAACATACCCTGTGGTGCTCCTCCTACTATCTTTATCACCTGCCATATCTGAATCAACATATCCCTGTAGAAAAGTGTTTGAACCTCCAAAATATAATGCATGACTAGTAGTACCTCTCAAATACCTGAGAATCCACTTTACTGCCTCCCAATGTTATTTACCTAGATTGTTCATATACCTTCTCACAACTCCCACTGCATGTGCAATATCTGGTCTTGCGCAAACCATTTCATACATCAAGCTGCCAACTACTGATGAATAAGGGACCCTGGACATGTATTCTATATCCTCCTGTGTCTTGGGACACATTTCCTTAGTTAATTTGAAATGGTTGGCCAAAGGTAAACTAACTAGTTTTTCATTCTGCATTCTAAACCTCTCCAACACCTTCTCTGTGTACTCACCCTTAGACAATGTCAATTTTCGATTTTTCCTATCTCTTGTTATTCTCATGCCAAGGATTTTCTTTGTAGCACCCAAATCCTTCATCGCAAATGAATTGGCTAATTTCTTCTTGAGCATATTTATATCTTGCATATTAGACCTTGCAACAAGCATGTCATCTACATACAATAGTAAGATAATATAGATTCCATTTTCTAGCCTTTTAAAATATACACAGTGATCAGAATGACATCTACTATAACCATGTTCTGTCATAAACCTATCAAACTTCAAATACCACTGCCTTAGAGCTTGCTTTAGGCCATACAAGCTCTTCTTCAACCTGCATACCAAATTCTTCTTCCCTTTGACCTCATACCCCTGTGGTTGCTGGATATAAATCTCTTCCTCCAAATCCCCATGGAGAAAAGTTGTTTTTACATCTAATTGTTCAAGATGCAAATCTTCTACTACCACAAGACTTAAAATAGTCCTAATTGAAGTCATTTTAACAACAGGAGAAAATATTTCATCAAA
>ML780703.1:490103-558134 GCA_009831015.1 Picea engelmannii | reverse complement strand
AGTGAACCAGAATGTTACATCTGTCATAACTATGGACATAAAGCTGCAGATTGTCGCTTAAGGAATTTTAAGCCAGATTTGAATCCTACTGCTGAAAATTTCAAGATTTGGAAGAAGAAAGAAGATGACAAGTGTAGACTAGTTTTATCAGCCCAAAGACAAAAGAATCCTTGGTATATTGACAATGGATGTTCCAAAAATATGACTGGAGACAAAAGTAAGTTGATAACTCTAAGTGAAAGCAAATCAGGGAATGTAACTTTTGGAAATGATGCACCAGGAAAAATAAAAGGTAAAGGAATGGTAAGTTTGAGTAATGGAAAAGTGAAAGCTCAAGATGTGTCATTTGTAGAAGGTCTGAAACATAATCTGCTTAGTGTCAGTTAAGTCTGTGACCGAGGATGTGAAGTCATTTTTACCTCTAAAGATTGTAGAATAAAATCTGTGAATTCAGGACAGCTAGTTGCCAAAGGGATAAGAACAGAAAACAATGTCTATGTGTTAAAAGAAGAAAAAGAAGAATGCCACTTAAGCAAGTATGATGAAAGTTGGCTATGGCATAGGATACTTGGACACTTAAATTTTGATCATATAATCAAGCTCAAAAATAGTGGGGCAGTAAAGGATCTTCCAAATATATCAAAGCCATATGATTATGTTTGTAAACCATGCCATATAGGAAAGCTTACTCGGACACAGTTCAAATCTAAAAAAATTCCTTCAACAGAAAAACCTCTCCAGTTAGTACATATGGATTTATGTGGACCATCAAGGAAAGAAGGTATAGGAAAAGAAAATTATTTTATGTTGATTATTGATGATTATTCTAGACTAACATGGGTTGCCTTTTTGAAGGAAAAATGTGAAGCATTTAAAAAATTCAAAGTGTTTAAGGCTCTAACTAAGAATCAAACAGGAAAAATATTGAAAGCAGTAAGGTCTGATAGAGGAGGAGAGTTTAGCTCATGGAACTTCAAAGAGTTATGTGATAAACATGGAATCAAAAGAGAGTACACAATTCCAAGGACTCCACAACAAAATGGAGTTGTTGAGAGGAAAAATAGATCAGTACAGCAAATGGCAAGACCAATGATGAATGAAAGGAACATACCTCAGACATATTGGGTGGAAGCAATTCATATAGTTGTTCATATCCTTAATAAAGCACATCTCACACCACACAGTGACAAGACTCCTTATAAACTATGGTTTGGAAGACCTTCTTCAATCAAGCATTTTAAAGTCTTTGGGAGTAAATGTTGTATTAAGAATAATGATGAAAATATTGGCAAATATGATGACAGGGATAGTGAAGGTATCTTCTTAGGTTATGCTACAAACAGTAAAGGGTACAGATGTTACAATAAGATGCTGCATAAACTAGTTTATTGTATAGACATAAAAGTTGATGAAGAAATCCCGGTCAGAAATGTAAGCAGTGTTGAACCAAGCATAGAAGATATAGTTGAATATGAAGATGAACATGTCCAAGGATCAGAAAGAGAAGAATCTAAATCAGATGAAGATACAAATACTCAGGCTGACATAAATCAGCAGAAAGAAACAAACTCACCTCTAAGAACTATTAGAAAGAACCATCTTGAAAATCAAATAATTGGAGATATAAATAAAGGAGTTCAGACAAGAAGGAAATTGATTAAAGACTCAGAACAATCTCATGTTGTCTTTTTATCTATGACTGAACCTAAAAAAAATTATGAAGCCAGCTAGCATGATGATTGGATTAGAGCTATGAATGAAGAGCTTGATCAAATTGAGAAGAACAATACTTGGGAGCTTGTTCCTAGACCTGAAGACAAGAATGTAATAGGTTCCAAGTGGGTGTTCAAAAATAAAATGAATGAAAAACAACAAGTTGTTAGAAATAAAGCCAGATTGGTCTGTAAAGGGTATGCACAAGTTGAAGGTCAGGACTTTGATGAAACTTTTGCACCAGTGGCAAGATTGGAAGTGATCAGAATGTTTCTTTCATATTCATGTCATAATAAATTTAAAGTGTATCAGATGGATGTTAAATCAACATTTCTTAATGGAGATCTAGAGGAAGAAGTATATATGGAGCAACCTGAAGGATTCTCATTGACATATAACCCTGATTATGTCTGCAAGATGAAGAAGGATTTATATGGAATGAAACAAGCACCACGATCTTGGTATTATAGACAGGACAAATTTTTACAAGACAAAGGATTCCAAAAAGGTATTGTTGATAGCAATCTCTACATAAAAACTGAAGGTGATGATCTACTAGTTGTTTTGATTTATGTAGATGACATTATTTTTGGTTGTAATAATGATTCCTCTGTTCAGTGGTTTGCTAACTCTATGCAAACAAAGTTTGAGATGTCCATGATAGGAGAATTGTCATATTTTCTTAGCTTACAAGTAAAACAGAGCTCTGAAGGAATTTTTATCTCTCAAGAAAAATATTTGAAAGAGATGTTGAAGAAATTTCAGATGGAAGATTCTTCTCCTGTCAGTACACCTATGGTGGTTGGTTGCAAGCTTATTAAATATGACATTTCACCCTATGTTGATCAAAGGACATACCAATCAATGATAGGCAGTCTTATGTACATCACAACATCTCGTCCTGATATAATGCAAGTTGTTGGAATGGTAGGTCGTTATCAGTTAGCTCCTAAAAAAAGTCACTTGGTAGCTATCACAAGGATATTCAAATACTTGAAGAGAACAATGACTTATGGTCTGTGGTATCCCAGAAATCAAAATTTTCAGTTAACTGCTTATTCAGATGCAGATTGAGAAAATTATGTGGATGAGAGAAAGAGCACCAGTGGAGGTGCCTTCTTCCTGGGTGACTCGTTGGTAGCATGGATTAGTAAGAAGCATGGATCTATTTCCTTATCAACTACAGAATCATAGTACATTACTGCTACTACTTGCTGCACTCAGATTTTGTGGATGATTCAAACTCTTGCAGAGTTGAAGGTAAACTATAATGTTCTGAATACAATTCATTGTAATAATACCAGTGCCATTAGTGTCTCCAAGAATCCTGTTCTTTACTCCAAGACTAAGCATATCCCTATAAAATACCATTTTCTCAAAGAACAAGTTACAAACAGAGTCATTCGGCTGAATTATATTCCTTCCACAGAAAATATAGCTGATATCTTTACTAAACCGTTAGCAGCGACCCCTTTTGGATATCTTCGTCAAAAGTTGGGGGTTATAACTTCTTTCGTTTAATCTGTTCACTTGGTCAGGGGGAGTACTTATTAAATATTTGTTGTATTTCTAAGCTACTCATAGTTGACAGGGGGAGTATGTATCGCAATAGCTCCGGGGGAGCATGTTTCTTCTTTGACATTGATGTCAAAGGGGGAGAAAGTGTGGTAATTTCAAGGATGCTACAGTGGTAGTAATTTCAAGGATGCTACAGTGGTAGTAATTTCAAGGATTCTACAGTGGTATAGTTGCATGTTTTTCAAGGGGTTGCCATCAATTCCAAAGGGGGATATTGTTGGCATGTTTTTAGACAGAGGCAGAGTATGCATGTTTTTCATTGATGGCGATGTCATTGATGACGAAGATAAGCACAATCAATAGTGCAGCGATAATGGAAAGACAATGGCAAGATCAACAGTGAAGAGAAATAGTGATCGTTGAATCCCATTCAGAATTCCTGATGACCATCAGATCTAAATTCAGATAGGAGGAGCACACAGTAGAAGAAAATAGATCTTAGGCGTCAAATCTGATCCCGAAGACCGACCATAATTGGATCCATAAGAAGGAGCACGGTCTTTACATGCAAGATGAAGCGGTCCTACAAAATTCCGAAAGCAGGAGGACCGTCCATCTTTAAGAAGGACACATGGCAAGTGACTAGAATTTCTCTGACCTGCACATTGGAGGAGTCAATGGAACATGGTGTGGGAACTTGCAATATGAGAAATCCCAAGAACTGAGATGGACCTTTGGATCGAGGTATGTTGTGGAAGGTTGGATGCAGAGGGCACATCGCAAGCGATTGACATTTCACTGGCTGGAAAGTCAAAGAAAGGAGGTGCTCTATCCTATGAAATCGTGAAATGTGAAACCACGACTTAACCTGAGTCGTTGATCAAAGGGAGATTGTGGACCGTTGATCAGGCATGATGAAGGCCCGTGAAGTTGAGAAATCACAATAAGATCTTGACCGTTGATCCAAGAGGGACATGTGGCAAGGAATTAAATTTTTGTTGAATCGAAATTCAAAGGAAAGAAATGCTCTAACCTTGCAACTCACGATATGCGAAATCGCGACAAGGTCACATCGTCTAAGGCTTAAGGGAAGGAGATAATTGCTAAGCTCCATTTTGGGGATCGCAACTTGGAGTGTCGAGACCCTTCATCACAGGAATCCCAAAACGTGAGATCGCGATGAGATCTGGACCATCGGATTATTGGAGATCTTGACCATTGATCGGGATAGATGAAGTTCATAAGTTCACTAAATCTGAAATGCCTTTTGGTGTAGGTTTTGGTCACCCCTAATGGTCATGTGAGAGGAAGGAGCTAGCGGAGCTAAGCTCAATTTCGAGGATTACAACTTGGACCGTTGAGACCCTTCGAAACAGGATTTCCGAAATGCGAAATGTGAAACGCATCTTGATTAGGCCCATGGTCACAGCCAGTGGGCATATGGGATAAACGCAAGACCCTGGGGATTTAATCCAACGATGCTAGTTATTTGAGCATTTGATCGAAGGGTTGATGTTGATATTTATGATTAATTGTTTAGTTATGATTCAGTTAATAGAACTTAATCATGGTTCTTGGACGGTTGGCGATAAAGTGGTTGAAGCGTTGTTGGCCTAGGTATTTGAGTTGTAACTAAAGTTGTGTGAACTGCATAAAAGAAAGATGGAGTGACTATGAATAGTTAGTTGTTCTGAATGAAAAATGAATTGAACTATAAGAAAGGGAAAATTACAGTATGCACAGCGTGAGACCGACAGTATGCGTAGTGTGAGATAAAACTCAGAGATGAGTAACATATGGTGAATAGACAGAAGCAAGAGAAGAATTGCAGAACAGCTTGAAGCAGAGCAGAATTGCAGAACAACTTGAAGCAGAGCAAAATTGCAGAATAGATAGAAGCATAGAAGAATTGCAGGATAGAAGAGAAGTGGCAAGAATTGAAACACCTGCGTTGTTGGTTATTCAATCATTTTACTTATAATCAGGGAGGTAGGGTGTTGCTAGGGAGGACTGTGGTCCTCTGACATTCGAGTTGGTGCTTGAATATTGGGAGTTGTAGCTTCCATCTAGTTGTGGCTAGAAAACAAGGTGGCAGGGTGGTGCTTGGGAAAACACAGAGTTTTCTGTATGCAAGTTGGTGCTTGTATAAGTGGAAGTAGGTGCTTCCATTCAGTCAGTTCTGGAACACTTAGGGATTTGGTCCTTCCTTCTAGTCGATGCTAGAGAAACTAGAGATTCAGTTCTCTCAACAAGTTAGAGCTTGTAAAATAGAGGTAGTAGCCTCACTTTGAGTTGGTGCTCAAACATAGATGACGTACATAACTTAAAAGACTATCTATCATTTCGAAGAAGAAGATGTTTTCTCCCTTTATGGGTTTCCTCGTGAAAATTTGTCTCTGTGTATATCTTATGTGTGATTGATGCTCATTATTTATGTTGTTCATATGATGTATAATATTGATGGTCACTTGATGAAAGATTAAAAATGGTTTAATAGACTTAAAATTGTTTAAGCACAGGGACAACTGATTCATCCCCCCTCTCAGTTGTCTTAGTAATTTCAACAACTCCCCAATTCTCTAGCTACAACCAGAAAGAGGTTACAACCCCCTAGGTTCTCTAGCTACAACCGGAAGGTGGCTAGAACCACCTGTCCTTGACCCATCCAACAACCCTGAAGTATAAGTGCAATGATGGAACCACTGTCACACTATCACTGTGAGATATACTGCTGTAAACCTGTACCAATCAAACTGCACCAAATAACCTGTACCAATAACATGAACCATGCAACAACCATGCATCAACCTCTACCTCAACCTGTAATCAACATGTACCATAAACAAGTGCATCAACCATGCACCAACCTGTACCAAACAACCTGTAATCAACTTGTACCATAAACAAGTGCATCAACCATGCACCAACCTGTACCTCAAACTGTACCATGAATGGATGCATCAACCATGCACCAAACCTGTACAAATAACTTGTCACAACAACTTGTCCAAACAACCTATCTCATCAATATTATCAACCAAATCAGATCTACTCACCAAGACAACTCTCAAAGATGTGCATCAACCAAGCATAACACAACAACTCATAATCATCACCAACAAGTCATAATAATACAAGTATGCTACATCATCCATAAACCATGTGTCAACAATACTAATAACAAGTGTCTTCAACCATGTACCAAGTATTTACCAATCGTGTATCAACTACTCATCAACTATGACTCATCAATATGTACCAACATCATCAACTATACACCTCATTTATGTGCCAACTCATCAACTTCTTGTCTCAACCATGTACCCGACATGTACCTCAACCAAATTCCCTCATCAATTTCATCATCCAAATATGATTTGTAACTTTGTAATATACCTGTTGTATATGATCACATACCTACAAAACTTCCTTAACTTTAACAACAAGAGACTAGCATTTTCATCAAACTTTTCTTTAGTCTCACATGACTAGTTTTGGATTAGTCAACAACCCTAACTTGAAATAATCATAATTATGTACCTGTAATGAATAAAGATCTGAAACTTATATACAATGTTCTTCAGTGTGTTTTATGCAATTCCTCCAAGTTTCACTACTTGAAACCTCTCAGAAAAGGACTTATAGCAAAAATGGCATACCTTGTTGAATTCTGGCTTATTCTATAGAGCGACCTTGTAGAGCGCACCCCAAACGAAATATTTTTCAAATATATCTAAAAATTTTACACAGCATACTAAAGAATTTACAATAACCAACACATTTTTTCTTACTTAATTTGAATCTTTTATGAAGAAGTTATGATGTTTTTACCCGAAACACCTGTTTTAGACTAGTTTCGGGACTAGCCACAAACCCTATTTTCCACAGAGTGTAACTCCAAAAATAAAAAGACCCACAAGATTAATTTTTTACCACATATACTTGGATTTTTTTTCTCAATGGCATAGCAATTTCACAGTCTGAATCGTTCTAGAAAAAAAAGTTATTGTAAAAATGGTGAAATGACCTGTAAATAACATACCTTAGAAAGCATCATCAAAAGAATTTATCCTCCCTTGAATTCCGGCCTTATTTTCTTCACCTTCCCTCGGAAATTCGGCTTAGATATCCTTTGGTTACCTCAGAAACCTATAGATATTTAATATTCTCAAGTGTGATCTAAAATGAGAGAGTGTTGCCTCTTATTTATACTCTCCAAGTAGCTTCCTTAAAAACATCTTCTAGGTCACTTTGCCCACTTTCCTTATTTTAGGGTTAACCCACTTCTAATTTCTCCATTAAATTTATTATTTAAATAATTCATTTGTATTCACTTGGAATTGTATTACACTCATCACTTCACTTTATTATTTACCTTCTAAAATCTCTTAAACCACTTTGACTACTTTGACCTTTTGGGGCTTCTAGATGACAAATGAGGGTCCTCCAACTTTGTAAGGCCATAACTCTCAAACTGTGAGGAGTTATGTGACATTCCACATGTTAGCACTAGGAGTCACCGTCAGATTTCATATAAGGAAAGCCCAGTACCCATCAAGTTATATGTGAATAATAGAGTGTTTTAACGGGTCAAATGGAAAAGGACTCAAATGGTAATGTTCTAACTCAGACAACAGGGCTAGAATGCACCAGCGATTAAGGTCTTGGCTAACTTCTACCAGTAGTTTGAGATTAAGTATGAATAGATGGAAGACTTGAGTGAGAGGAGTGTAGGGACTACTACAAACATCAAGTCTACAAAATTCTAAGGAAGAACATTTCTAATCACAAGATCTTCTTGACATCAAAAACTAAGAAAGCTAAATAAACATCATGATAATATAATGATCAAACATCCACTATCACAACACCACAATAATTCATGTGAATCCTTCAAAGCATCAACATTTAGCAACTGAAGAAAATAGAATGGAAAGGAAGCTGATTTCTGTTAGCCAAAAAGTCTTAAGTCCAGTACATCACTAGATCATAGTCACTTCATCAAAATATTACAAAGTAAAAGGAGCCTTGCTCAACCATCCGAACCTACTAAAGAAATTGATCTATCTATTTATAACAAAAATGGAGGCAACAACTGGAGGTATGAGCTGGCATCCTTCCCCTGAAAATCTCTTAAACATTTATTTTTTCTAACGACTAAGAAAACAACCTATGCTCTAAAACAGGAAAATGTTGGTGACTAATCCAGTCATGCTTCTAATTGATTTGATTCTCTTTTGCTGCTCAACTCCTATTTTTTCATGTGTCCTTTTGGAGCCTGCAGTTGTCCTTAGTATGCCAGCTACTACTTCTATAACTTTCTCCATCATCAACTTATCCTAGGTTGTTGGCCTAGTCCTCCTAGATTCTTGGTGTTTGTTGGCAACTTCCTTTGGTAGAAACTCTAGATAGCGCACCCTAAAACGGAACAAGGAGAGAAGGTAGCACATGTAGGTAGCACCCATGTGTTGCATATATACGCCATCATTTATCCTCTGTTGAAATATAAGGTAGCGCCTTCAGGTAGCACCCATGTGTTGTGATTGTGTGTAAACCTTCTCCCTGCCAAATATTATGTAGCGCCTATAGGTATCGTCGTTGTGTTGCACCCATATACCAATTCTACACTGTGTGGAATATTACGCAACGCCACTTATGCTACATTTGCATACAAGTTTGGGTTGCAATCCCAAAATGCAACGTCATTGAATCTTGAACAAGTGAAGAGCAGATTGTGTCTTTCCATGATGACAAAACCATTTTACTTAGGTACCTTGACTATGCCATAGGTACTGCTTTTACCACTGAGTGAATCTAGCACTTAGCAAAAACACAAAATCCATATAGCTAAATGCCTAGAGGCCTGTATGGATGGAAAAAGATAGTATTTGCATATTAGTTAACCTTCCCAAAAAGGAACAATCCCCAAAAATGGAGCTTACCCCTTACCAACTATTTTGTCATCTTGAAACTTAGCCTCACACTCTTTCTAGTAGAAAGAGTATCTTTAATTGACTCAGTAGACTTCTTATTCTTGGCACTGGCAGGCTTCTTCAATGTAGTTCTGCTCTCCTTAGCTGCTGGTTTGTCATCTTCAATGGTAGCCTCAACCAACATCTGTAAATTCCTTTGGACTACCTCATCTTGGAAATGCTTCAGTTCTGCCTCTAGCTTCCTGTTCTGGGCCTGGAAACCTTTGTTCTTCCTATAGAGGTTTCAGAGTTGTCTATGTAGGGTTTGATTCCTCCTTGCTTCAAATATTTCCAAGTCAAGGGTATGAATATAGCCATCCATAAGCTCTGTCATCTTGACTCTTTTAGACATGGCTTCCTTTTTCAAATTAGCCACTTATTTTCTTGACTCCTTAAGTTGTCTGATAAGTCTCTTGAAGGTCTGATCACCAGGGGGAGTAGAGACATGCACAGTATCAGCAGGCTTATTCTTTTCCTCTTCTTCCCTCTGTATAGGAATTTTCTTGTGTGTTTCATCAGCCTTCTCGAAACCCTTTCCCTTATGCTTCTTCTCCTGTACAATAGCTTCTCCTTTGTTCTTCATAGGCCCTTCAAAATATTTCACAAAGACTTCATCTTTCCTCTGTAAAGGTCTTTTGGTACCTTTACCCTTCTTCCTCTGAATAGGGGTTTCTGATTTCACCTCAACAAGATTTTCAATGCTTTTTCCTTTCTCCTTATGCATTGATGACCTAGTGAAACGAATTTTACCCTTGATTTCGACTGTTGGAGGAGAAGAGGGAAAGAGAAGCTTCTTTCCTCTCTTAAATGTCAACTTGGTAGAGGAAGGAACTTCTTCTAACCCTGGTGGAGGTGGGGGTGAGAAATCTCTATGTGGAGAAGGACAAGTCTCCTCCTCAACTTCCATGACCTGTTTGTTGATTTCTGAAACAAGGGCTCTACCCTTTTTCTTCTTGTTGATACCTTCTTTAGTACTGGAGGATGTTGAAGGAACTACATTCTTTGATTGTGGAATAGGTGTTGGGTCTAGCTTGAAGTGAGAAGTAACCACAAAATTCTCCCATGAAATCTCTTTCTTTCCCAACTCTTCGGAGACTAACATTCTAATCAATCCAGAGTGGAAAAGGCTAGAATCCACATCCTTAGATTTGGCTTGCACCCTATCTGACATTTTACCTATACTTCTCAACAGGTAATAAGGAACATTCATCTCAATATTACCAATAAAATGTAACAACAGCCTTATGTGGTAATGATACAAGGTGTTAAATCTCCCTTCACAAGTAAAATATCTCTGTATAATCTTCAAAATTCTATCAAACTGCTCGATCAGTTGATTCCTTGGCATACTCTTAGACAACTCATTGGCTCGATATTCAGGCTTGAAGAGATATTTAACATAGGGAGAACTCAAAACCATGGCCTTGAACCACTTTTCACCTAAAATGGGAATCCATGCTGCAGCTAAGATGGAGGTTTCAGTCACCTCAAATTCCAAATCCCCAAATCTGGTTTTCTTGCCATCAAAATTTAATGCAAACTATTTTGATACCTCTGGATGGCCTCTCTGCATATTCTAACAGAAAGAGAGGCATCCTTCTCTTTGAAATATCTCCCTTTCCATGGGCTCTGTGTCAAAAAGGCGCATGTCCACAGGTTATTTCCTAACTATATTGCCACCTTTGTGTGCTTTCTTCGACTGAGGGGTCTCCATGACTGAAAAATGAGGGTTCTTGGGAGGCTTAAGGGATGATAATGACCAGAAATATTCAATTCATGTTTCAAATGTGCAAAGATGTCCCTTAAAATTGGTAGTGCTTAGAAAGTCGAGCTTGACTATGGGAAATAGACCTTTAGACTTGTACAGGCCTTTTAGAGCGTAGACTATGAAGGGTTAATCCAGAATGGCTCTTTGTACAGGATGAAAGGGAGCAAGGAAAACATAGAGGGTTTGAGCAGCGCCTCTGAGTAGCGCAACGCATACACAGAGGATTAGCTATTACAGGCATGTGACCTCAATGGTTAAAGAAAATGACAGTAATTTGACTCAGACCCCCTGCCCTCGGGCCGAGATCCGCTCAGGATCTTCACGAAAACCACACCAAGGTTTAATTAAACCCTTTGTTTAAGCCACAAAGGACTTCGGATTTCGAGAGTTGTAAAATCCCGATGTATTTCCACAGTTCTTGGCAAATGCTGAAATGTCAATTTTCAACGAAGGTTGACTCCTTCAATGCGTCGAACACATGCCACCTGCTACCCACTAGTTTCGTCTTTCAGGACTTTGAGCGAACAACCAACAGTTGTCCCTCTTACCTTATGATTCCCCGAACTCCGAAATTCCAAAATGCCAAAATGGGCTCAACGTCCCATGAAATGTGATATCAATGGCCTTTCGGGAGTTTCGTCGAAGCTTAACCCCTCTTTTGATTTCCGTTGCATGTATCCTCTGACTGAGACCTGGGACCCACCTTTTCAGCGTTTCTCTCTTCACGATTTCAGGAGTTGCGTTGATCAGGAAACTCTACCTCTTGAGTTCCGAAACCTCGAACCTCGATTGGTGCTCCACGGCTATCGTCCCTCAACTTTTCGGGAATTCCTCCTTTCCCTCTTCGAGATTTCGCGAACCGAGAGTTTGAAACTCTCGATTCCAAAGTCACTGCCTCCTCTAATTCTCGAACTCCGGAAAGCCGAAATACCAAAATTCCACAATAAAGGCATGTCAGGTTTCACGACTTCGGGAATTTCAGTGCAAAGGGTTTCAGTTCCTTGTCATTAGGATTTCCGATATGCCGAACCCCGAATTACCGAAATTCCAAAATTCCACTACTGATAATCCCTTTTGTGAATCAGGAGTTTGAGTGACCAAGGATTTTGGCCTGCACTCCGAACTTGCGAATCCCGAATACCCGAAATGATATTGCGGCTCAACCAAACCATGATCAATGGTTCACGTTGATTCTCGATGTCTGGGTGGCGGATTCGTCTAACTCCTAACCACCTTGTAGCTCCTCTGGATCCTATGGTCCTCATGACTTCGCGAGTTCTCCACAGAGAATTCTGACCACCGGATACACTCCTTGATGACTTTTGTCCAAACGACTCAGTATCCTCCTTCTAGAACTTAACTTCTACGAGACGACTTCAATCCCCATCTCCCTCTGAGCACTTCAAAGGTGTTATTCTTCCTGAGCTTTCACTTGTAAACTCAGACTTCCAAAAGAATCCCTTCTCGCACTCCTTGCGGAAAACCTTCAAATAACCTCTAGTTATTTGAGTCTCCAACCTTGTACACTCCTTGCAACAATGGTCCTTCAACCTTCTCTCTGTATTTATAAATCCAAAGCTTCAACTGGCCTGTGCACACCTTGCACGGCTCTGTGCTTCACCTGCACTCCAGTTGGTATGAGAACAACGATATCTCTCCTGATCTTTCTGAGATAAAACTTAGACCCTCGTCAACGCACACCTTGCAGACGTTCGCTGCACTCCTTGTAGGAATTCTCAGTAAGAGAAACAATTGAAACTCATTCTTCTCCTCTCTCAGACTTCATACATTCAACATGAAATCACACATGTAACACAACATTGAAACAAATGCATAATAGATAAACAAATCAACTGTAAACATACCATTCAACCAATGTAAACAGTAAGCATCATAACACCATGAAAACGAGTCAAAGCTTCATATATTAACTCAAGTGCTTCTATACATGGGTTCTTCTCTATAGCTCTTTTCTTCAGCTCTAAAACTTATGAATTTTGAATGATCATCAAAAGTTACAATAATACAAGGTTGAGGGTGTCTATATCCATTTTCCCTCCTATGCTTCTAAACTATCTAATCTAATATTCATATCTACCTACTTTACATTAACAGTCTTAAATGCCTATTACATCTGACAGATGAGAGTAATCTCTCCAGATCTATTCATATCTCCAAGACATAAATGTAAGTACGCCTTTTCCTAGCTATTACATTAATGCTTCAAATTTCAAAATTCAAACCGTTTTCATAAAAACGTACTCCTTTCCCCATCTACGCATCTAGATGTTCTTTTGGCTAGGCGTGTGCTTTGGGCTTTGTACGATGCTCGTTTGGTTGGTTGCTTACGATGCTCCTGCATCATACTTCCTTTCTTGAAAATTTTCATGAACTCCTATTCATGAGCTCTTGCATGGTCTGTCCATGCCTATGAATTTCTGCTTCATTCTCCCAACTGGCATCTTCAACCAGATGTCCCTTCCATTTGACCAGGCATTCAAAATCCTATTTTCTCCTGGTCTTTTTGCTAACCCTTTTGTCAATTATGCTTTCCATCTGTGGCTTTTCATCTACAGGCATTTGTTTTGTCCATTGAACCTCTTTCTATTCCTCCTCTGCTCCTGCTTCTTCAACTTTGTAAGGGTACAAATCCGCAATATTGAATATTGGTGAGATCCCAACCCCATCGGGTAATTCAATCTCATATGCGTTTGCCCCAAATTTCCTTATGACCTTGCACGGTCCAATATTTTTCATCTTCAACTTATTATACGTTCCCCTTGGGAACCTCTCCTTCCTCAGATGCGTAAGAATCATATCACCAACTTCAAATTGAAGTTCTCTCCTGTGTTGATCTGCTCTCTATTTGTACTCTTGACTTGAACTCTTCATTCGCTCCTTGACTCAGCTATGAAGCCCCTTCATTCCTTCTGCAAAGTCCTCTGCACTTGCACTCTTGAATTCATTTCATTCCGAAACTTTCAATTCAGAAACTCCCATTGGCTACATTCCATATACAATTTGGAATGGACTTTGCCCTGTACTTCTATTGAGTGAATCATTGTAAGAAAATTTTTTCTGTGGCAGAATGTGATCCCATTGACTGTGGTGTTCAGTCACTAAGATTCTTAACAAATCTCCCAAGCTCCTGTTCACAACTTATGTCTGCCCATCCGTCTGAGGATGATATGCTAAGCTAAAAGACAAACTTGTCCCCAACTTCTTCCATAAGGTCCTCCTGAAATTCCCTATGAACTTGGTATCTCGATCAGATACGATACTCTTTGGCAAGCCGTGAAGTCTGACGACTTCCTTGAAAAACAGGTTCGCAATATGAGTTGTGTCATTGGTTTTCTGGAATGGTATGAAATGTGCCATTTTTGAAAATATGTTGACTACCACAAATATTGAATCATATCCTCTCTATGTCCTTGGCAGTCCTAATATGAAATCCATGCTCACTGCGTCCCACGGCCTTTCAGGTATGGGTAATGGTTGGTATAACCCTGTGTTCTGCCTTTTTCCCTTTGTGTGCTGACAAATTCTGCATCTGTCCACAAATTTCTTCACATATGTTCTCATCCCTGGCCAATAATATGAGCCATTCAACCTTGAGAACGTCTTTTCATGACCGAAATGTCTGGCCAATCCTCCACTATGCTTTTCCTTTAGCAAATTCTCCCTCATGGAGCATTTCAGAATACATAGTTGATTTCTCCTGAACAATAATCCATCCTGGACCATGTATTCATTCCATTGGCTTCTTTCCCCGAGAATTGGATTCTTAGATGCCTCATATGCCTCTTTAAAATCTAGGTCATCCCTGTACATTTATTTGAGGTTATCAAAACCCAAAGTCTTGACTCTAAATTCCTACATAAGCAAACATTGCCTGCTCAAAGCATCAGCAACTTTGTTAGCAGTTCCATAAATATGCTTGATTACAAAAGTAAAATTTTGCATGTATTCAACCCATTTAGCATGTCTTTGGTTCAACTTCTCCTATCGAGTCATGAATTGCAAAGCGTGATTATCATTGTACAAAAAAAACTCCTTGGGAACCAAATAGTGTCTCCACTTCCTTAGTGGTTGTATGACTGCATATAATTCTTTATCATATGTGGAGTAATTAATCTTTTCTTCATTCAGTTTTTCGCTGAAGTATGTGATCGGCCTATCGTCTTGGCTCAAGACCACTCCAATTGCAAATACACTCGCGTCACACCAGACCTAGAATTTCTTGCTAAAATCTGGCAAAACCAAAATTGGTTGCTCAGTGATCTTCTTCTTCAGCGGATTGAAGCTCTTCTCTACTTCCTCCATCTAGTGAAAATATTTGTGTCATTTCTTCACTGTATCCATCATTGGTGTGCTAATTCCACTAAAGTTTCAGATGAATTTCCTATAGAAGCTAGCCAAACCATGGAAGCTTCGAAATTCAAACACGCTCTTCGGCGATGGCCAATTCTTAATCGCCTTTATCTTTTCTGGATCCATTTTCAGTTCATTTGCAAAGATAACAAAACCCAAATAAATGATTTTTGTCCTCATAAATGACAATTTCTTCATATTAATTAGAAATTTCTCCTGCTGTAATCTCCTCATTACTGCAACTAAATGCTTTAAGTGTTCTTCTTCTATTTTGCTGAAAATTAATATATCGTCAAGATATACAATGATGAATTTCCCAATGAAATTCTTCAGGACTTCATTCATCAACCTCCTGAAAGTATTGGGCGCATTATTTAAGCCAAATGGCATGAAAATCCATTCATATAGCCCCTCATTCGTCTTGAATATTTTCTTCCATTCATCACCTTCTCTCATTCGAATCTGATGATACCCACTTTTCAAATCAATCTTTGAAAAAAACTTTCCTCCACTCAAGAAATCCATCAAGTCGTCCATCCTTGGTAATGGAAATCTGTATTTGATGGTAATATTATTGATCTCCCTTGAGTCTGTGCACATTCTCTAGCCTCCATCCTTATTTGAGCTGAGCATTGTCGGAACAGTGCATGGACTCAAGATTTCTCGAACCAATCCTTTGTCCAGTAAGTTCTGGACCTGCCTCTTAAATTCTTCATTTTCTTGCGGCGTCAACCGATATGCTACTTTGTTAGGCAAACTGGCTTCAGGTATAATATCGATATGATGACTTATACTCCTGATAGGTGGAAAAGAACAAGGTAGTTCGTCCACAACTATATCAGTAAACTCTCCCAGCAACTCCTGGATTTCTTCTAGTAAATCATCTATCCTTGTACTAGTCAAAACAATTATGGGCTTCCTAACCACAATAAATTGTGTGTCTTCCTTCTTCTTAACCTCATCAAGAAGTTCCTTCCCACTCATGAGAAGTACAGTGTTGTTCATTTATGTTTTCACCTCTTTATCCTTAATTGGTAGCAACATGTGAGTCCTACCATTTTTCTCCAGGGTGTACGTGTTCTTCCTCCCATCATGAACTACGTTTATGTCATATTTCCATGGTCTACCCAGCAATAGATGACAAACATACATGGGAATGACATCACATAATATTTCATCTTTACATCCTCCTATTTTGAATTCAACTAAACATTGCTTGGTGACATTTACCTGATGTCCTTTTTGTAGCCACAAAACTCTGTATGGGCTTGGATGTACAACAGTCTCCAGCTCCATATTTTCTACCATCTATGTAGATACAAGATTGTCAGTGCTACCGCTGTCCACTATGACCTTGCATACCCTGTCTTTGGTTTTGCAAGCAGTCAGAAACAGACTGTTTCTTTGGGTTGGGTTCTCTTCCTCCTTCTCCAGCTTCAAGAGAACTTTCCTCATCATCAAGGATCTTCCGCCCTCAGCATCTTCTGCCTCAACATTCCATCCTTGAGCTTCAACAATGTGAGTTTCACCACCATCTTTCTTCTTATCTGGACACTCATAGGATTTATGTCCGATTTTTCCACAGACAAAGCATTTCACTTCACCTCCTCCGCCTCTTCCTCTTCCTCTGGCTCAAGGAAAAGTATTTCGATCAGCATACTACCTTCCTTGTGAGCTTCCTCCCCTCTCAAGTTGAGTTTGAGATTTCTTCCCCTCTTCTTTAGGTTTCTGAGTCCTATCTTGGGCAATTGTTTTTCCTCTGGCTTGACTTCTACCTCGGCCTCTTTGACCTTTCTTTCGGCTCAGCTTCTCTTCATCTCTCAGAGCTATCTGATAAGCATCTTCCACATTTCGGATGGTCATCATGCCCATCTCATCTTGAATGTCATATAACAGACCTTTCATGTACCTAGCAACTTTTTCATCATCACTTTCCCGATGACCTGCTCTGATGTTTCTCTTGTAGAATTCTTCAGTGTATTCCTTCACTAACATCAACTTCTGTCTCAAATTCTGCATCCTCCGAAATAGAGTGATTTGATAATCCTTGGGTATAAATTTGGCTTTCATATTTGCAACCATTCTATCCCAGCTTTTGATTTTCTTCTTGCCTTTGCAACGTCTGTCAGCCTGCATTTCATCCCACCAAAGTGCTGCATGCCCTTTAATTCTAGTAACGACATGTTTGACTTTCTTATCTTCCTCGACATCCTCATAGTCGAAGTATTTGTCTAGAGCTCTAATCCAGTATAGAAGTTCTTCAACATCTAAGTTTCCTTCATATACTGGAATATCCATTTTTGCTCTAGCACTTATCCTAGCAACAAACCTGAATAAGCGTTCATCTGTAGCATCTTCGACTGCAACTTCTTCTCCTTCGTTTCCAGCTTCATTTTCACTTTCAGCCTTGCTGATATCTCCAGTGTCGACTATGCGCCTCTGTGTTGTCTCCATAGCATCAATTCTTGCATGTAGCTCATGCATTTCTCTTTCCACTATTGGATCAGGGATTGGCCTATCTCTTCTTCTCGGCAGCATGGCTGGAAAAAAAAAAATATTCTCTTTTCTCTCTGCTACAGAAAGAAAATAATTTGTTCTGGGCTCTGATACCACTTTAGTGCATATCAGACTACTCCTTTTCCTCGAGCTCCCTCTGCCTGAAATATATAGACACAATCAGGCTCTGATACTACTTTGATGTAGACCCCCTGCCCTCGGGCCGAGATCCACTCAGGATCTTCACAAAAACCACACCAAGGGTTAGTTAAACCCTGTGTTTAAGCCACAAAGGACTTCGCGTTTCGGGAGTTGTAGAATCCCGATGTATTTCCACAGTTCTTGGCAAATGCCAAAATGTCAATTTTCAACAAAGGTTGACTCCTTAAATGCGCCGAACACATGCCACCTGCTACCCACTAGTTTCGGCTTTCGGGACTTCGAGCGAACAACCAACAGTCGTCCCTCTTCCCTTATGATTCCCTGAACTCTGAAATTTTGGAATGCCGAAATGGGCTCAACGTCCCATGAAATGTGAGATCAATGGCCTTTCGGGAGTTTCACCGAATCTTAACCCCTCTTTTGACTTCCGTCGCACGTATTCTCTGACTGAGACCTGGGACCCACCTTTTCGGCATTTCTCTCTTCACGATTTCGGGAGTTGCGTTGATCAGGAAACCCTACCTCTTGAGTTCCGAAACCCCGAACCCCGATCGGTTCTCCACAGCTATTGTCCCTCAACTTTTTGGGAATTCCTCCTTTCCCTCTTTGGGATTTTGCGAACCGGGAGTTTGAAACTCTCGATTCCAAAGTCACTGCCTCCTCTACTTCCCGAACTTCGGAAAGCTGAAATACCAAAATTCCACACTAAAGGCACGCCGCGTTTCACGACTTTGGGAATTTCAATGCAAAGGGTTCCAGTTCCTTGTCATCATCATTTCTGGTATGTCGAACCCCGAATTACCGAAATTCCAAAATTCCACTACTAATAATTCCTTTCATGAACCAAGAGTTTGAGTGACCAAGGATTTTGGCCTGCACTCCAAACTTGCGAATCCCGAACTCCTGAAATGATATGATGGATCAACCAAACCACGATCAACGGTTCATGTTGATTCTTGATGTCTGGGTGGCGGATTCGTCCAACTCCTAACCACCTTGCAGCTCCTCTGGATCCTACGGTCCTCACGACTTCGCGAGTTCTCCACAGAGAATTCTGACCACCAGATACACTCCTCAATGACTTCTATCCAAACGACTCAGTATCCTCCTTCCAAAACTTAACTTCTACAAGACAAATTCGATCCCCATCTCCCTTTGAGCACTTCAAAGGTGTTATCCTTCTTGAGCTTTCACTTGTAAACTCAGACTTCCAAAAGAATCCCTGCTCGCACTCCTTGCGGAAAACCTTCAAATAACCTCTAGTTATTTGAGTCTCCAACCCTGTGCACTCCTTACAATAGTGGTCCTTCAACCTTCTCTCCAGATTTATAAATCCAAAGCTTCAACTGGCCTGTGCACACCTTGCATGGCTCTGTGCTTCACCTCCACTTCAGCTAGTATGAGAACAACGGTATCTCTCCTGAGCTTTCTGAGATAAAACTCAGACCCTCATCAACGCACACCTTGCAGATGTTCGTTGCACTCCTTGCAGGAATTCTCAGGAAGAGAAACAATTGAAACTCATTCTTCTCCTCTCTCAGACTTCATACATTCAACATGAAATCACACATGTAACACAACATTGAAACAAATGCATAACAGATAAACAAATCAACTGTAAACATACCATTCAACCAATGTAAAAAGTAAGCATCATAACACCATGAAAATGAGTCAAAGCTTCATATATTAACTCAAGTGCTTCTGTACATGGGTTATTCTCTACAGATATCTGCTTCATTTCTACAACTTATGAATTCTGAATGATAATAAAAAGTTACAATAATACAAGGGTGAGGGTGTCTATATCCGTTTTCCCTCCTACACTTCTAAACTATCTAATCTAATATTCATATCTACCTATTTTACATTAACAGTCTTAAATGCCTATTACATTCGACAGATGAGAGTAATCTCTCCAGATCTATTCATATCTCCAAGACTTAAATGTAAGTATGCCTTTTCCTAGATATTACATTAATGCTTCAAATTTCAAAATTCAAAACGTTTTCATGAAAGCGTGCTCCTTTTCCCCATCTGCGTGTCCAGCTATTCTTTTGGCTAGGCATGTGATTTGGGCTTTGTACGATGCTCACTTGGCTGGCTACTTACAATGCCCCTGCATCATAATTAGACCATGGACACGGGCAAGGACGTTTTCAGGTACACAAATATGCCTTCCTTACTACCCTGTAGGCTTAACAAACCAAAAACCTGAGCACAAATTTCCTAAGAAAATTAATATGCAAAGGAGGCTGCACAGTATCCTGTAAAATCGACACCTATTAAGGTCTTCAGCGTGATCATAGGATGAAATTGAGGAAACTTTGGCCCTAGAATCTCTCACAACATCATATTTAGTTGACATGCGGTCACTTGATCGGAACTGGAAAACTTACACAGCACATCACTGTTAAACTTTTTAAAATTAAGAAACCATTACCAAGGATCGTAAATGCAAGATATTTTAAAGGCACATTAACCGACTTTTGGCACTGAAAACAAGGGACACGGTCTCAGTCATGGAAATCATGACTTGGAGTGGATCAATGATAAACATGGCAGGCGCTATGGAACTGCCTGATGAGTAGGCAACGCTTCCAAATCAAAAAATGATTGGACAAGTAAGTGAGTACAATGAGTCATGCTTACCAAGTCATGAGTGAAGAGAAAGAGGAGTCAGATCATTTTAGCAATGGGAGGAGTCAATTTAGGGACAAGTCATGATGAGGACCAAAAATGAGTCATGAGCTAAAGAGGTTCTAGAACCATAAGCCAAATTGAGGACCAAACAAGAGCTATGACTCAAAACTTTAATCATCTAAGATGAACCTAACATCAAACTTTAAGAGGATGAGACTCAAAAAATTAAAATTTAAGGCTTAAAAAGGTATTAATCAAACTAAATACCCTAGGCAACTTAGTGTGATAACATTGGCTCCACAGGGGATGGCATGCCCCCTACGGGTTGCCAAGAATGAGTAGATTTAGTGCCTTATCCTAGGGCTATGGGGTCAGTTATTGGAACAAAAAAAAAAATCTATTTACAATGACATGAAGAGCCATTCAAGGCTCAAGAAAAGTACTTTTTCAGGAAATGCCCATTGACAGGGCCACCAAAAACCTCTTCATCCTCTATATTTTGCAGCTTGAAGGTGTTATTAGAGAATAACTCCGAGATTTTGAAAGGGCCAACCCATAAAGCTTCAAATTTACCATGCTTGCCTTTATCTTGTCTCGGTGCATCCCACTTGTGCACCAGCTCGCCTAGTTGAAAATCCTCTTTGTTCACCTTCCTATTGAATGCCTGCTTGATCTTCAGTTGATGGTCATATGCCTTGTCTACAAGTTGTTCCCGATTTTGTTGCACCTCAACCAATAGTTGAATCCTCCTCATCATATGATATTTCTCCCCTTGATAATCTTGGAAGAGTTTCTCTACAGCTAATGCAAGTTGAGAAGGAAAAACTGCCTCAAATCCATATACCAGCTGGAAAGGGAAAAGTCCCAAGGATCTTTTCATTGTCACTCTGTCAGCCCATAGATCAAATTTGAGTTTTGAATCCCATGCCTTTTTGTTATCCCCTAGTAGCTTTTTAATAATCTTTATAATGCTTTTGTTCGAGGATTCTGCAAGCCTGTTTCCCTGCGGATAGTAAGGGGTTGAGTGAATCAATGTGATTCCAAACTATTCACATAACTGAATCAATGGTTCATCCTTGAAAGATGCAGCATTGTCAGTGACAATTATTTTTGGGCAGCCAAACCTCGCCATAATATCTTCAAGGAAACCAATGATCACTTTGTGGGAAGCATTCCTAGTAGGAATAGCCTCTATCCACTTAGTGAAGTAATCTGTGGTAGTCAAGATCCATCTATGTTGGCCACTGAAAGCGGGATTAATTTCGCCGATAAAATCTAGGCCCCACTGTTGAAAAGGTCCTGAAGCTGCTACGGGTTTTAATGGCAAAGACTTAAGCTGTTGCTTTACAGAAAATTTCTGACACTTATCACATGCTCTGATCTTAGCACAAACATCCGTGAACAGACTAGGCCAGAAATACCCAGCCCTGAGAATCTTGTAGGTAGTGGTCCTCCAAAAATGATGCCCCCCACACAAACTATCATGAAAATCAAACATAATCTTTTGGGCTTCTTGTAGATCTAGGCATCTCGGCAGCACTCCCAATGGGTCCTTCCAATACAAAATTTGATCAACCAAGCAATAATTTATTGATTTGAGTTTTAATGCTCTCACCTGGTTCTTTTCCATACCACTTGGAGGTTGTAAATTCTGCAAGAAAAATATAATGTCCTTGTACCAGCTGCAATCTCCCAATGCAGGGATGATTTGAATACCTTTGTCATTTAATTTAGCCTGTTGCTTTTATGCACAT
The DNA here is from genome assembly GCA_009831015.1 of Picea engelmannii. Lineage (NCBI taxonomy): Eukaryota > Viridiplantae > Streptophyta > Pinopsida > Pinales > Pinaceae > Picea > Picea engelmannii. The sequence continues at coordinate 535,737 of ML780703.1, read as the reverse complement.
GAGCTATTGAAATTTACCCCAACGATGAGCAATTCAATTCAGCCAACAACTTGGCTAAACCCTGACCTTTAACCAATTTGGTAGGCCTGATTTCTAAATTGAATTCAAGGATTTTAGCAATCCAATTGCTGTGTTTTCTGTCAATATCAAGCTGAATAAGAATTTCTTTTACAGCAGTTGAAGGAACATAAGCAATAAATTTTGAATTTCGCACATAAAACCTAAAGGACTTAAGAGATTTAACCAATGCATAGGCTTGCTTATCCATGAGGTCATACTTTAGTTCGGCATCTCTCAATGCCCTACTAAAAAAGGTAATAGGTTTTTCTAAGCCTTCAATGTTCTTCTGCAATAGGACTGTTTCTACTGTATCAAAAGAGGCAAAAGAAAAAATGAGAAAGTCCTTGGAGTAGTCGGGGCTAACAAGAACCAAGGCTTCTATCAAGGCTTTCTTTATTTGATCAAAAGAATCACGAGCCTCAACAGTCCATTTTATTTCACTATCCTTCCTCAACATGGTTGTGATATACTTAACTAACTCGGCAAAATTTGACACAAATCTTCTCAAAAAGTTGATTTTTCCCAGAAAAGATTGGACCTCTTTTTTAGATCTAGCGAGTGAAAAAGTTTGTATAGCCTCAACCCTGCTAGAATCAATCCTTACTCCTTTAGCTGACACGATATGCCCCAATAATTTTCCTTCTTTCATGGCAAACAATGATTTTTTTGGATTCAAAGAGAGGCCAAATTTTCTGCATTTCAAGAAAACCTTTCTTAAATGATCACAGTGTTCCTTATCAGACTGAGAATAAACAGCTACGTCATCCAAATAGATAACAACAAACTTATCCTTTTCTCTAATAAATGTTATGTCCATAGCTCACTGAAAATTTTCCCCTGCGTTCATCAAACCAAAGGGCAACTTGGTGTACATAAATGTCCCCCAGGGAGTGGTGAAGGTCGTCTTCTCCCTGTCCTCTAGAAAAACAGATACCTGATTGTACCCAGAGAATCCATCAACCATAGACATCATGGCTGCTCCTGTCACCTTCTATAATATGTGCTCCATCTTGGGTAAAGGATAATAATCTTTTTCTGAGCTTCTATTCAAATTTCGGAAATCGACACAAAGTCTGATTTCCCCATTCTTTTTTCTTACCGAGACCAAATTGGCTATCCATTTGGAATACCTCAAAGGAATGATAATTTTTGCATCTAAAAGCTTCTTAACCTCTTTCTCCATGACATGCAGCAACACAGGATTGATTTGCCTCAAATTTTGCCTGAAAAGTTTGGTGTTTTCTTTTAATGGGATCTTGTGCTCTATTATGCTTGTTTCATAAGTTCTGAGATCTTCATAAGTCCAAGAAAATACATCGAAAAATTCTTTCAAAAACTTAGTGTATTTTGCCTTCTGCTTTTCTGATAGGCTGCTTGACAGTTTGACATATTTTGGATCTTTTTCAGTGCCCACATTGCACTCAATGATATCAGCATCATCAGTGGATACCTTCCCTTTCAATGCCACATCATTCCCATCAAATAATCTTTACAAAGGAACTAGTCCCTTTGGTATATGATTGTTAGGCAGCTGCACAATATGATGATTAGCAATTTTATTGAGGAAAACATCAGCCTGATGAGTGATTTCTGGATCATGATCCTGATCAATGTGCAATGCAGAAAATTCATCAACAGTCTCAAGAAAATTTTTAAGTTCTAAATCATCTCCGAACACCTTCCAATATTTTACATTCTCTAGTATAGAAGGCCTATATTTGACTTCTACATCATATTTGATTTTTGGTGGTATGGGAATTATGAAGTTGCTTCCTGATATAGCCAAAGAATCATCCATAGTATTCTCTTCTCTAGGAATAAATGATATATTAAAAGCAGAGAAAAAACTTTCCACTAAATCCCATACTTTGTTTCTGTAAGATCTAAGCCTAGGATGCTTTCTTTGATAAAGATTTTTAATCTGATGGACTATCAATTCAGCATCCCCAAATACTGATAGCTCCTATATCCCCATGTATTTTTCTGCCCTCAAACCCAAGACAAGATCCTCATACTCTGCCACATTATTAGTAGTCTCAACTTCTAGTTTATATGACAAAGATATAGTTTCTTGATTTGGTGAGACAAAGATCACCCCAGCACCAGCACCTTCCTTGGAAGAGGCTCCATCAAAGAACATCTTCCAGACAGAAGTAGTTAGAGGAGGCTCTTCAGAAAAGTTGATGGAATTTTTTCTGATTTCTAAAGGGGCTTCTAGGGCATCGGTGAGCTGCAAAATACTAGATCCCAGATCTGTATCAAAAGCAAAAACTGGGTGATTGGCGAGATTTGCTTCATCACTAATGATGTAATCCAATTGGGCTTCCCTGTAAATTCTTCTATGCTCTCCCCCAAAAACAGGAATAGTAGCATAATAGAGATCCATCTGCAAGATTCCCCCAAGTATTTTTATCCAGGATCTTGATAAGAGCATACCAAACTTGGGGGGAACATTAGCAACTACGATATCCATAAGTATATTGTTCATGGGAAGCTGAAATAGGGTCACCACCATATCCTTTATGACTCCAAGACATTTTCCTTTTCTAGAGTCAAAAGAATATAAATCATGATAGGTCTTTGTGACTTCTAACCCAAGTTCATCCATAACAAATTTTGGCATAGATTGTGGGATGCCCCTAAATCCATGAGACAATTGTGTAGCACCTTATCATGTATATTCAATGAAGTATAAAAAGGTGGGGATGAGTCATCTCTGTCTTCTATCAAAGGAACTAAAATTACTACTGGTTTTTCATCTTGCAGATTTATGGAATCAGTGGCATTTGGAGATGATTCTGGTTGTAACATTTTGGATAAATATTTTCTAAAATCCTCATTTTTTATCAATTCCAAAAAAGGTACAAGGATCTTGATTTTCTGGATCTCATTCTCAAAACTAAAGGAAGGGGAAGGCTTCAAGATCTCTTTGGTTTTGGGAGGAGGATCTCTAATCAGAACTTGTGGTTTTTCAAAGTCATTTTCCTTGTTTCTCATTGTCACAGCCTTGGCAGGATCTTCTTTCTGCATAGGCTGATTAGGGGCTTCAGTGTTTTCTGCATTCTTCTTAGATCTCAAATTATATCTACCAAGATTCTCCTTTGCTTTCTCCCCCTTGCTTAACTCATTAATTTGAATATCCATTAAAGATTGCTCATAAGAGGATTGAGTCAAGTGTGGGGATGGGGAAGTATCACCTAAACAGTGAATCTCAGGATCAGCTTCAACCTCCTCTTCTTCTTCATCTGACACTAAATTGTTTTGCAAATGATATTGTACCCTCTGATCATCTCTCTCTCTGTTTCTGGGAAGGATTTGGGGAGCATTGTTGGGTCTCCTGAAATTACCTCTGTTTTTAGTGTTTTGAGCATTTCTATATGGTTGTCTTCCTTCTGATTTCAATTTCTCAATTTCAGTGGAGAGAGATTTTACTAATTTGGTAAGATCATCTACTTGAGACTGGACAACAGAGGAATCAAAAGTTGAAGCTTCAGCTTTGTTTTTTCTCCTATACCTATCAGATTTTCCCCTGAGTTTATCTAATGCCACTATGTTGGATTCTACCTCTAAGGCAACATCTTGCATATGAACCAAAGAAGGTGACCTTTTTTCCCTCAAAAGGAGGCAGAATTCAGAATCAAAAGCACTAGAATAAGTGATTTTTTCCATGGTTTCAGTGGGTTTGATCTCATCAGGGATTTTCTTGTACATTTTGTTAAATCTTTTAGAAAAGTCAGAGACAGACTCTCCTTCTTTCATTTTCAAAGACCCAAATTTAGTGATGTAGTACAAAAAAACATTTTTGTCACCCCAATGCCTCAAGAAGGCTTCATCCAATGCCTCAATACTAGTAATGGATCCAAGGGCCAGACCCCTAAAACACTTCCTAGCCTCACCAAACAGGATTTGGATGAAAACCCTCATCCAAACATCTTCATTTTCAATATTTTGGTTATTTGCATAGCTATAGAAGGTAGCAAGATGTTCCTTAGTTGTTACATCTTATTCTCCCATAAACTTAGGCATGTATTTCAAATAATCTCTAGGGGGAAGGGAATTCAGTGGCTGAGGTAAAAGTAGAGGAGCATATCGTGTAGCCACTATGGCATCCATCCTATTAGCAGGGAGGTTCAAAACTGCCAATCGATTTTGGATTCTTTGTGAACAAGAAGGAGAAGGAGACTTGATTGTCTGTATAGTAGGAGAGGAAGGAACGGATGAAGGGGGGGGTTCATTTTTCACAATAGGACGATGAGTTTATGAAGAGAATGGTAAGTTCTGGGAGGGAGATGAAGTTCCTACTTCTTTAGCAGCAAAAGTTTTAACAGAAAGAGGTGTAGCAAAACCTAAAGTAGGGAAATCTTCAAAACTATCAAGACTAAAACACTTCTCAATATCAGGGGAAGAAAATATATCAATGTTTTCCTCTTTCAGTTCAGTCTCAAAGGAAGAGTTTTCAACAGGAAACTCTCCAAAATCAATCTTTTTAGATACTTCAGTAGAAGATAAAGGAAGCTTACTTGATAAAACAACTGGAGTATTAAGAGTAGAATTAGGCAACTGACCAGAAAAACTTGTAGCAGCAGCGGAAAAAAAAAATTGAGAAGCTTTTCCCTTCTTAATTATCTTCTCTGGGTCAGCCTCAGGTGGTACCAAAGGTACATGTGGATTTGATCTCGTGTGTCTGCCTTTATGTGCCAGAGCTGAAACAATGGAGTCGCCAGATGCAGTCTGCAATCTTCAAAGCATTGAGTTCTAATGCACCTTTAGAACTAGAATACTGTGTTTTTTTAATCCAAGGGAAAAGTCTTCAAATCGTTTACCGACAACGGTGCCAAGAATATTAGCACTAGGATTCACCTTCAGATTGCATAGAGGGCAAGCCCAGTACCTATCAAGTTATATGCGAATAATAGAGTGTTTTAACGGGTCAAATGGTAATGTTATAACTCATACAACAAGGCTAGGATGCGCCAACAATTAAGGTCTTGGATAAATTCTACCAGTAGTTTGAGAGTAAGTATGAATAGAGGGAAGACTTGAGTGAGAGGAGTGTAGGGACTTCTGCAAACATCAGGTCTACAAAAGTCTAAGGAGGAACGTTTATAATCACAAAATCTTCTTGACATCAGAAACTAAGAAAGATAAATAAACATCATGATAATATAATGATCAAACATCCACCATCACAACACCACAATAATTCATGTGAATCCTTCAAAGCATGAACATTTAGCAACTGAAGCAAATAAACTAGAAAGGAAGTTGATTTCTATTAGCCAAAAAGTCTTAAGTCCAGTACATCACTAGATCATAGTCACTTCATCAAAATATTACAAAATAAAGGGAGCCTTTATCAACCATCCAAACCTACTAAAGAAATTGATCTATATATTTATAACAAAAAGGGAGGAAACAAATGGAGGTACAAGCTGGCCTCCTTCCCTTGAAAATCTCTTAAACATTTATTTTTTCTAACAACTAAGAAAACAACCTATGCTATAAAACATGAAAATTCTGGTGACTAATCCATTCATGCTTCTAACTGATTTGATACTCTCTTGCTGCTCAGCTCCTGTTTTTCCATGTTTCTATTTGGAGCCTGCAGTTTTCCTCAGCATGTCAGCTGCTACTTATGTAACTTTCTCTGTCATCAACTTATCCTAGGTTGTTGGCCTAGTCCTCCTAGATTCTTGGTGTTTGTTGGCAACTTCCTTGAGTAGAAACTCTGGATAGTGCACCCTAAAATGGAACAAGGAGATAATGTAGCACCCCTGTGTTGTGTCTGTGTGTAAACCTGATCCCAACCAAATATTATGTAGCGCATGTAGGTAGCGCCACTGTGTTTCACCCGTATACCAATTCTGCACTCTATGGAATATTATGCAGCGCTTTTACGCAGTGCCATTTACGTTGTGTTTACATACAGGTTTTGGTAGCAATGCCAAAATGCAGCATCTTTGAATCTTGAACAAGTGTAGAGAAGATTGTGTCTTTCCATGATGACAAAACCATTTTACTTAGGTGCCTTGACTATGCCATAGTTAGTTCTTTTACCACTAAGTGAAGCTAGCACTTAGCAAAAAATCAAAATCCATATAGCTAAATGCCTAGAATCCTGTATAGATGGAAAAAGATAGTATTTTCATATTAGTTAACCCTCCCAAAAAGGAACAATCCCCAAAAATGGAGCTTACACCTTACCAACTATTTTGTCATCTTGACACTTAGCCTCACACTCTTTCTGGTAGAAAGAGTATCTACAATTGACTTAGCAGACTTCTTCTTCTTGGCACTGGCAGGCTTCTTCAATGTAGTTGTGCTCTCCTTAGCTGTTGGTTTGTCATTTTCAATGGCAGTCTCATTCAACACCTGTAAATTCCTTTGGGCTACCTCATCTTGGAAATGCTTCAGTTCTGCCTCTAGCTTCCTCTTCTAGGCCTGGAAACCTCTGTTCTACCTATACAGGTTCTAGAGCTGTCTATGTAGGGGTTGATCCCTCATTGCTGCAAATTTTTCCATGTCAAGGGTATGACTGTAGCCATCCATAAGCTTTGTCATCTTGACTCTTTTAGACATGGCTTCCTTTTTCAATTTAGCCACTTCTTTTCTTGACTCCTTAAGTTGTTTGATAAGTCTCTTGAAGGTCTAATCACCAGGGGGAGTAGAGACATGCACAGTCTCAGCAGGATTCTTCTCGTCCTCTTCTTCCCTCTGTACAGGAATTTGCTTGTGTGTTTCATCAGCCTTATCGAAACCCTTTCCCTTATGCTTCTTCTCTTGCACATCAACTTCTCCTTTGTTCTTCACAGGCTCCTCAAAATCTTTCACAAAGACTTCATCTTTCCTCTCCAAAGGTATTTTGGTACCTTTACCCTTCTTCCTCTAAATAGGGGTTTCTGATTTCTCCTCCACAAGATTTTCAATGCTTTTTCCTTTCTCCTTATGCATTGATGACCTAGTGAAAGGTCTTTTACCCTTGATTTCGACTATTGGAGGAGAAGAGGGAAAGAGAATCTTCTTTCCTCTCTTAGATGTCAAATTGGTATAGGAAGGCACTTCTTCTAACCCTGGTGGAGGTGGGGGTGAGAAATATCTATGTCGAGAAGGACAAGTCTCCTCCTTAGCTTCCATGACCTGTTTGTCGATTTCTGAAACAGGGGCTCTACCCTTTCTCTTCTTGTTGATACCTACTTTAGTACTGGTGGATTCTAAAGGAACTACAATCTGTGATTGGGGAATAGGTGTTGGGTCTAGCTTGAAGTGAGAAGTAACCACAAAATTCTCCAATGAAATCTCTTTCTTTCCCAACTCTTCGGAGACTAACATTCTGATCAATCCAGAGTGGAAAAGGCTAGAATCCACATCCTTATATTTGGCTTGCACCCTATCTGACATTTTACCTATACTTTTCAACAGGTAATAAGGAACATTCATCTCAATCTTAACAGTAAAATGTAACAACAACCTTATGTGGTAATGATACAAGGTGTTAAATCTCCCTTCACAAGTAAAATATCTCTGTATAATCTTCAAAATTCTATCAAACTGCTCGATCAGTTGATTCCTTGGCATACTCTTAGACAACTCATTGGCTCGATATTCAGGCTTGAAGAGATCTTTAACAAAGGGTGAACTCAAAACCATGGCCTTGAACCACTTTTCACCTAAAATGGGAATCCTTGTTGCAGCTGAGATGGAGGTTTCAGTTACCTCAAATTCGAAATCCCCAACTCTTGTTTTCTTGCCATCAAAATTTAATGCAAACTATTTTGATACCTATGGATGGCCCCTTTGCATTTTCTAGCAGAAAGAGTGGCATCCTGCTCTTTGAAATATCTCCCTTGCCATGGGCTCTCTATCAAAAAGGCACATGTCCATGGGTTTTGTCCTAACTATCTTGCCACCTTTGTGTGCTTTCTTTGACTGAGGAGTCTCCATGACTGGAAAATGAGGTTTCTTCGGAGGCTTAAGGGATGTTAATGACCAGAAAACTTCAATTCAAGTTTCAAATGTACAAAGATGGCCCTTAAAATTGGCAGTGCTTAGAAAGCCAAGCTTGACTATGGGAAATAGACCTTTAGACTTGTATAGGCCTTTTAGAGCATAGACTGTGAAGGGGTAATCTAGAATGGCTCTTTGTACAGGATGAAAGGGAGCAAGGAAAACAGAGAGGGTTTGAGCAATGCCTCTGGGTAGCGCAAGGCATACACAGAGGATTAGCTATTATAGGCCTGCAACTTCAATGGTTAAATAAAACGAAAGTAATTAGACCATGGACATGGGCAAGGACGTTTTCAGGTACGCAAATATGGCTTCCTTACTACCCTGCAGGATTAACAAACCGAAAACCCGAGCACAAATTTCCTGAGAAAATTAATATGCAAAGGAGACTTCATAGGATACCTATAAAATCGACACCTGATGAGGTCTTCAGCATGATCATAGGATGAAATTGAGGAAGCTTCAGCCCTGGAATCTCTCACAACATCAGATTTAGTTGACATGTGGTCGCTTAATCGGAACTGGTAAACTTACGTAGCGCAACACTGTTAAACTTTTCAAAATTAAGAAACCATTACTAAGGATCATAAATGCAAGATCTTTTGAAGGCACATTAACCGACTATTGGCACTGAAAATAAGGGACATGGTCTCAGTCATGGAAATCATGACTTGGAGTGGATGGATGATAAACGTGACAGACGCTATGGAATTGCCTGATGAGTAAGTAGCACTTCCAAATCAAAAAATGATTGGATAGGTAAGAGAGTACAACGAGTCATGCTTACTAGGTGATGAGTGAAGAGAAAGAGGAGTCACATCAGTTTAGCAATGGGAGGAGTCGATTTAGGGACAATTCATGATGAGGACCGAAAATGAGTCATGAGCTAAAGAGGTTCTAGAACCATAAACCAAATTGAGGACCAAACAAGAACTATGACTCAAAACTTTAATCTTCTAAGATGAAACTAACATCAAACTTTAAGAGGATGAGACTCAAAAAATTAAAATCTAAGGCCTAAAAAGGTATTAATCAAACTAAAGACCCAAGGAAACTTAGTGTGATAACACCACATACCACCAGAAATGGAATGACATGTAATATACATATAGAATAGTATTACCTACAAATATATCAAAACTCATACCATTATCCATTAAACAAACTTGGGTCCATTACCCAAACCTAGGTTCTCCAACTTCTCATGGCCATAAATCTCTAACCGTGAGGACTTATGTGATGTTACACATACCACCGAAAATGGCATGACATGTAATATCCATATAGAATATTCATACCTTCAAATATATTAAAACTCATACCATTATACATGAAACAACCTTGGGTCCATTACCCAAACCTTTGTGCTACCGGAATTCGCTATCGGACTTTCTCCAAGGTTTGACATCAATAACTAAGGGTTGACATCAATATACAATATCACTCTCCAACAATCCATACCAACTATCCATCAACCTAAGCCAACTGTGTGACAATCTCCCCCTTTGGCATTGATGGCAACACCAACATTGATGGCAACACTTAGTCATGATAACATTCATGTTTATATTCTTCATCAATGTTTCTATCTCTCCCCCTTTGACATCAATGGCAAAGGGTATCTCCCTTTGGGAATTCTCCCCTGACTGAACTCTCCTTAGGGTTGTTCCCCCTGTCTATGTGCCTTTGATTTTTCTTTGTGTTTATAAACCTATGATTACTCTCTTTCCCTTCATATGAATAATATCTCCCCCTTTGACAAAGGGTATCACTCTGAAGTCATATCGCTCATTCTTCCCTTGTGACAATCGCTCCCCTTGGAAACATGCCTCTATGCTCTCTCTCCAAGCATTTACCTTTGCATATAATAAATATCTCCCCCTATGTCCTATTTATGGTGATTCCTTGTGTACATCTAAGACATATAAGATAAGAATTCAAAAGAATTCATTTTGGAGTAGAAATTACTCCTAGTCTATGGCAAAGATACTCAAGGGCTTCCTGTGGAAACGGTTTTGTAAAGATGTATGCCACTTGTTATTTTGTTCCCACATATTCAACTTTGATGTTCTTCTCTGCAACTTGTTCCCATAGAAAGTGATACTTGATTGGAATGTGCTTCGTCTTGGAGTGCATCACCGGGTTTTTTGAGATATTGATGGCATTTGTATTATCACAATAGATTGGAATGGGCTCATCATAATCAACTTGTATATCTGTCAAAGTTTGTTTCATCCATAGAACCTATGTACAACATGTTGTTGTTGCAATATACTATGCCTCGGCTATAGATAAGGATATTGATGATTGTTTATTGCTTAGCCAAGATACTAAACACTCACCCAAGTAGAACGTTGCTCCACTGGTGCTTCATCAGTCATCAATGAAACCTACCCAGTATGCATCTATGTAGGCAATAAGTGATAGATCCTTTCCTTTTGGATACCATAATCCAAAATCTTATGCTCCTTTGAGATATTTGAAAATCCTCTTCACTGCTAATACATGTGATTCCTTTGGTGTGCTTGAAATCATGCCACCTATCCAATTGTTTGCATTACATCTGGTCTGGATGTTGTCACATATAGTAAGCTACCAATCATTGACCTGTATTTCCTCTGGTCTGTAGACTTTGAATCATCATCTTTGCTTAAATTGAAACTAGTTTTCATAGGAGTGGTAACTGGTTTGCAATCTTCCATTCTGAACCTCTTTAGCATTTCTTTGATATACTTAATTTGAGAAATAAAAATTCATTGGCTTCTTTGACATATATGAAGACCCAAAAAGAAGGATAGTCCTCCAAGTAATGACATTTCAAATTCACTCTGCATATCCTTTGCAAATTTATGGCTTAACCTGTCATTAGTACTTCCAAAACAATATCATCAACATAAATTTCAATTAATAAAATATTACCTTGAGTTACCTTGATGTAGAGGTTGTTGTCTGCGCTTCCTTTCCATAGTTCGTAGGGATCTTTGTCATTGTTTTTTATGAGCATTACTTTGTTTTGAATGTGAATTTATGTATGCACTGCATGTGTCCAAAAAATATTTGTCAATTTGGAATCCATTAGCATTGTTCGAGCCATTTCCTGTGTAATTATCATCCATTATGATAATGTTCCTTTGTCTCTAAACCACTCTCTTAACCCGTCTATGAATCCATGCTCTCGTCCAATATCATATATCTATCCAAAACTGTTAAGTGTTCTTATGAATCCATCTCTATCCATACTATCCAAGACTCTACTTACGCAACTGTCCATAATGCTGACCCATTTATCACTATACTATCATGAAGTCTTGATTAATCTATCAAACTATACTTCTACTAATTGATTACTTTTAATTTGTCTTCTCAAACTCTACAAGATGCTCGAAGGATGGTTCTTTGGTCTGTCACGGCTATCACATAGAATCCCCCTGTCTAATATTCATATTACTTGGGAGTCTCTAAGCCGGATGGATCAAAACAATTCCTACTCTGATGTGTATTCATCATCATCTTTATTGGTAGATTCATCATCATCTTCATTGGTAGATTCATTATCTCTTTGATCTCTGACTTATTTCTTTCTATCTGTGGATTCATCTTTCACTACAATGCCCGAAAGTACAATCTCTTGAACCTGTTCCTTATTTACATGTCCTTCCTTTCTTTCATTTATTTTCAAAACCTTTTTGTATCTGACATCTTTCCTTTTATCTATAGAATTTTCTTCATCTCGTTTTATTGCCAATATTGTGATCTCTGGTACATGGCCTTTGTTCACCTGTTCTTCCTGTTTTCTTATCCATAATTTCTTATATCTAATATCAGTATTCTCTTTCATGGAAGTATTGATCATGCTTCTACAATCACTGGCTATGTGTCCATAGTTATGACATTTGTAACACTCAATGTTACATGCGACCACATAGGAATTTCTTTCTTGAACATTTATTTTATAATCCCTACAATCTTCAACCTTATGTCCAAAGTTAGTACAATATAAACAATTACCATAAAATAAATTTGCATACCTGTGATTGAATGATCTTTTTTGTGGCGTAATCCTTCTGAAATTTTTCCTTGATTGATCATGATCATGATTGAATCTTCTTTGTGGCTTTAACATGGATGGTCTTCTTGAAGATGTATCTTCAATAGTTTTCTTAGATTCTGGTTGACCATGATTCCTTCCTTTCGGTACTTTTGCATAACTCTTTCTATTTTCTTCATTCTTCTTTTCTAGCAACCTAGAGTGCTTCTCTTCATTCTCTATAACTAATGTGGATGTTTCTATCTCTTCAACGTTCTTGTTGAAATTGAAGATTTTACTTCTCAATGTGACCACTTCTTCTTGAAGATTCTCAACCTCTTATTATTTCTTCATTATCTGAGACTTCATGACTTCTTTTGTTCTTTTCACTTCTTCAAGTTGAATTTTTAATGCAATTATTTCTTCTTCAATTCCTTTCTCTTCTTGACCAAACTCTGCCTCAAGATGGTTTATATCATTAGTTCTTTCCTCAAGATGATCTCTCAATATCTTCTCTCCCATTTTTGCTTCTTCCTTCTATGCTGCTATGTTGGTTTCCAAACACTGCTTTTGATATTCAAGATTTTCTTCGATCTTTCTGGCTTCTTCAAAAATGTGCACACTTTCCTTTTGTTTCATCAATTCTTTCTTGAGTGAATTGTTTTCTTCTCTTAGTTTATCTAAAGCACTAATAATTTTTTCTTCATAATTGTCTTCCTTTTCAATTTGTTTTTCTATCTCATTTTCTTCATGGCATTCTATTTCAAGATGTCCATGTTTTTCACAATTAAAACAAAACAACATACCTTTGGTGATTATGTACTCTTCATCTTCTGAATCTGCTTGACATGGTGAACATAATTCTTCTTGAGTTGAATCTACATATTCTTTGACATTTTCTGAATCTGTGATGGGTGAAGAATATATGTCATGTGACTTATCCCAAAGTTCTTTTATTGATGAACATTTACCAACCTTTTCTCTTACCAAATTAGGTAATCCTTCCTAGATGAAATCCACTGATATTTTGTTATTATTCCTCAATTCCTTCTTGGCTGCAGTCTTTTCCCTTTTTGAACTATCATATCCTGTAACAATTGATAGCCGAATATAATGTCCATGTGCCTGTAAAAATACTTTCTTCCTTATGTTTCACATCTCATACTTAAATCCATTCTGACCATTAAACATCGGTACTCCATTCTTAGAATAATCCATGATCTCCTTCCAGTGGTTAAACTATTTCCTCAAGGAACCTGCTCTGATACCAATTGTTGGATTACTAAGAGGGGGGATAAATCAGTAATAGAGCAATTTAATCCTTTTTAACCATATAATCCAAGTGGTATATCAATGTATCATTATCATCCAATAACTGCGTAGTAAATAAGCAATGAACAAATGAACAATCATACACATACACAGTATACTAGTGTTTTACGTGGAAACCCAAAGCGGGAGAAAACCACGAAATGTTTTTTCTTATATGTCTTGAATAATTACATTCATTGGAAGCACCAACTTCCTTTGTTTTCTAGCTGCAACTGGAAGGAGGCTCCAACCCCCTAGTTTCTCAGGATACAACCTGAGGGAAAATCCAACTATACACCTCATGTATGTGCCAACTCATCAACTACTTGTCTCAACCATGTACCCAACATGTACTTCAACCAAATTCCCTCATCAATTTCATCATCCAAATCTGATTTGTAACTCTGTAATACACCTGGTGTATATGATCACATACCTCCAAACGTTCCCTAACTTTAACAACAAGAGACTAGCATTTTCATCAAACTTTTATTTAGTCTCACATGACTAGTTTTGGATTAGTCAACAACCCTAACTTGAACTAATCATAGCTATGTACTTGTATTGAATAAAGATTTGAAACTGATACAAAATGTTCTTTACTGTGTTTTGTACAATTCCTCCGGGTTTCACTACTTGAAACCTATCAGAAAAGGAGTTATAGCAAAAATGGCATACATTGTTGAATTTTGGCTTATTCTAGAGAGCAACCTTGTAGAGCGTTCCCCACATGGGATATTTTTTGAATAGATCTGAAAATGTTACATAGAATACTAAAGACTGTACTCTAACCCGCACATTTGGTATTACTGAATTTGGATCTGTTATGAATAATTTATGACATTTTTACCCAAAATACTTGTTTTAGACTAGTTTTAGGACTAACCACAAACCTTATTTTCCATAGAGTGTAATTCCAAAAATACAACAACCCACAAGCTGAATTTCTTACCACAGATACTTGGATATGTTTCCTCAATGGCATAGCAATTTAATGTTCTGAATAATTTTAGAAAAAGGCGTTATTGTGTAAATGGTGAGATGACTTGTAAATAACATACCTTAGAAAGTATCATCAAAAGAATTTATCCTCCCTTGAAATCCGGCCTTCTTTTCTTCACCTTCCCTTAGAAATCCGGCTTAGATATCCTTTGGTTACCTTAGAAACCTATAGATATTCAATATGCTCAAGTGTGATCTAAAATGAGATATCCTTTCCTCTTATTTATACTCTCCAAGTTGCTTCCTTAAAAACATCTTCTAGGTCACTTTGCCCACTTTCCTTATTTTAGGGTTAACCCACTTCTAATTTCTCCATTAAATTTATTATTTAAATAATTAATTTGTGTTCACTTTGAATTATAGTACATTCATCACTTCACTTTATTATTTACCTTCTAAAATCTCTTAAACCACTTTGACTACTTTGACCTTTGGGGGCTTCTAGATGACATATGAGGGTCCTCCAACTTCGTAAGGCCATAATTCTCAAACCGTGAGAAGTTATGTGACGTTCCACATACCACCAGAAATGGAATGACATTAAATATCCATATAGAATAGTATTACCTACAAATATATCAAAACTCATACCATTATCCATCAAACAAACTTGGGTCCATTACCCAAACCTGGGTTCTCCAAATTCTCATGGCCATAACTCTCTAACCGTGAGGAGTTATGTGACGTTCCACATACCACCAGAAATGGAATGACATGTACTATTCATATAGAATATTCTTACCTTCAAATATATTAAAACTCATACCATTATACATGAAACAACCTTGGGTCCATTACCCAAACCTTTGTGCTACCGGACTTTCTCCAAGGGTTAACATTAATCACTAAGGGTTGAAATCAATATACAATATCACTCTCCAATGGTTGACATCAATGACAACCAACAATCCATACCAACTATCCAGCAACCTAAGCCAACTATCTGACAACACTTACTCTTGAAGGGTTCTTTTCTTTCATTGTTTCCCCCGGGACATATTCCTTTACTTGGGTCTTTCTTTCATTGTTTTTGTTGGAACACCTAATAGGTTCATATGAAGGTCCTCCCATATTCAAACTTTCCAAATTACATAATGTAGTGCTCCTAGGGATAGAGAACAGTTTTATGCCTCTACACAAAAACCAACATACAATGACCAATAACCGTAGAGACAACCAAAGAGAAGTCGAAAGAAGAAGACATGGCAGTACTATGGAAAGATTGAAAATGTGGAGAAAGCCTACTATAAGAAGAGAGATGATTTATAGGAGAAGGTTAAAAGCCTTGAAGGATACATGTTCGTTTTACGTCGACCCGTCGATAATTTCACCTTCCAGGTCATAACTTCTCAAGCCTTGTTATCTCATTCTACGCAGAATGAATGGATAGTCGACTTTGGGTGCACTCATCACATGGTTAAGGATGCCTCCGTATTCACTTGGTTAGATGAAGAAAAGAAGAGGAAAATCTATGTTGTTGATGATTTTACTCTAGATATTGTTGGTTAGGGTGATGTTTCTTGTCGACATGGGAAGATTGTCGACATCTATCATGTGCCAAACCTCATTGTCAATCTGTTTTTTGTTTCTCAGTTGATAGAGACATGTAAGATTGTGGAATTTTGGTCAAATCGGTTCTATGTTTGTGATTTGAAGAAATAAAATTTGATTATCGTTGGCAGGATTATCGACCTAATGGATAGTTTGTACAAGTTTTGTGACCTAACTCGTTTTGACACTGAACCAATTACACTTGTTTCTCACACCGACGAGAGAAGTCGAATTTGGCATGAGTTATTCAAACATCTAAATTTCCAAAGTATGCAGGCACTGACAACTCAGAAAATGATTATTGGTTTGTCGAAGGTGTTTCCCCCTGAAGGAGTCTGTAAGGGGTCTGTACTTGGGAAGCATCATCATGCACCATTTGACTCTAGGAAAGTGTGCGTAGCACATAACCTACTAGAAATAGTTCACAGTGATATATGCTATATCAATCTACCTTCACTGGCAGGTGCAAGGTATATTTTGAATTTCATTAATGATTTATCTTGCTTTACATGGGTTAACGTTCTAAAGAATAAGAACCTTGGCTTTGAATAATTCAAGGAGTTTCAGGTCTTTGCTAAAAAGAAATGTGGTCAACCCATCAAATGATTGAGATTAGACAATGGTGGTGAGTATGTCAATCAACCTTTTGAGGACTACCTACTTTGATCTAGTATTGATTGGTAGCAGTCGGTTCCTCATAGACATTAACATAATGGTGTCATAGAACACAAGAATCAGACAATAGTCAAAATGGATAGATGTCTTTTGCAGGCTAAGGATATGCCTCCTCACTTATGGGATGAAGCAGTGTTTTGTGAAAATTATATGTTGAATCGCATCTCAAATTGAGTGGTTCCTTCCATGACTCCAATCGAACGATGTTTTGATGGAAGTTTATGGCACATCGTCAACGAGAAGGGAAGATACGGACTGGGGTTGTCTATTTAACCCAATCAGTTTGGGGTAATCTACCCTGACGAGTTTTATGGATCTGTTAGCCAACTAGGATTCTAAACTAACTAAAAGATGTAAACTAACTAGAAGGTACAATTCTATCGATCAACAAATTTATACGATTTCTTAACTAATAATAGTATTATATACAGTAGATAGATATAATTACAAGGTTTAAATAAAGCCTCGTGAAAATGATTGTTTTCAATTAATGGATTAAAACAAGATGAAAAATAAAGGGAACGATTTTTATACTATAAATGACGAAACAATAAACAATGAGTGAATAATATTATAAAGGATATAAAGTTAATGGACAAATCATTTAACATTTAAATGATGTCATCATTATTCATTCACAAATCAACAAATCAAATAAAATATAAAGTAACTAACCTGATGTTGATCAGCAGTACTAAGCTACATTCATCTTTTTGTATTTGTATAAGCTCCACTTAACCTGTGTCAAGTATAAATCTATGACAAAATAAAGAACGATACTTCCTGAAACAACTCAAAGAAATATTTTATATTTCTAGAACCAGTCTATGATGATAGAAAGACAAATAGATTTTATCTCGTGTGACTTTAAACTGTCCAATAACTGAAAATGAAAGAAACTCCAACTCTCATCAAATGGTATTACCAACTACCTAACATTAGATGTAAACTCAAAATGTATAGATAGACGATCAATCAAATATATCAACAGAACCAAAATATAATGAACCACGTACAAAAAAACATAACATGAAAAGTTATATGTAGAACAGTCTAAAGCTAGTTCAATACAAATAAAATTTCACATCCAGAAATTATATGAGAAACAATGATAAGATTGCACAGTATAAAAAGGGACAAAAGCCAAAGAGTCAACTGTATCTCATATAGTTTCAGAAAAATAAGTCCATCATCTGGTCCAAGAGGAATTTCCCATATCATTGGGCAAGCAGTGTTATTTAAACAAGTTCCTAGTTTGTTCCCCATATCATGCAAGATAGAGACAGATCTTCTTTAAAAAGATTTTACTAAAACAAAATAACCATAAAGATAATGTTGTTAAAATCTTATAATCCAAAATATTTACATCATTAAAACATTGTTTTTTTCAGGAACAAAATTTACAAATCCATTATATGCCCAACTTTTGACTTGTTCTATTAATCATTGCACATTAACATGTTTTTCACCCGAGACAAAGAAAACGGAATCTAAATTAGACAACAATCAAATAAATAATTTAAAATACAAGCTACAGAATCTTTGATTTTGTAGCTAGTCTAAATAAAAACAAAATCAAAATGAACTCGTTTGTTATCCAAACAAAATCCAATTGTGAATTACAAAAAAGGTATTTACCAATTAGAAATTTGAAAGAGAAACATCAGACAAATTTGAGTTTATAATAACATTGAAACTGGTGGAGTTTTTATAATCACATCTCCCGATTTCTTGAAATGTTTGTTGGCTCTGTGTGAATTCGATCGAATGAAAGCTCTAAGATCATCATTTTCCTTTTCAAGAATTGAGTTTTGAGTGATCACTTGATTCAACTGAGCCTGTAAGTAAGGGATGTCTCGATAGTATCTTTGCATCCAGTCAAAACAACTTTCACAATACACCGATTCTAGATTCGGTAATGGACGAGTTTGATCTGTAGCAAGAGGTTCACCCTATTCCATAATCATTTTAAGATCATACTAAATACCCGAGAAACCTTCTTGTTCCTTTAAAAATGGAGGAAAATTGGACACGAAATCGTATTGGGGTAAATCGGTGCTGGTATCATCAACAAAGATCTGGTCTTCGACATCAATAATAGGGATAGGTTTTTCACGATTGTGATGTCGATTCCTGACCATTCTGGAAAGGATTCAGCCGAATCTTTTGTTCTTGAAATCAATATCTGGAGTGTTCTATGTCTGCCATGTTTCTTGGTTTTAATTTCATTTACATCAACTACATCTTGCCCAGGATTAGGAATAACAAGGACCTTGCCCTTCAATTTATCCACCACATCTTCTAAGGATTTTTTTAGGAACAAAATCGCGCCTCTTGTGTGTGCCTCTGGGCGATTTATGAAAAACAATAGGGGTTTTGGTAAATGACAGAGGGTCTTCTTGCAATTCGACATGAAGGTCTCATAGAGAATGAGTTGATGGGCAAGGGATAGTGGGTTCGTCACAATGCAACGGTGAGCCGATTACAATTTCAGGTGTGAGTGGAGAGAAACCATTCCTATCCACAAAGTCTTTCCAGTTATCCCCAACCTTTGACAATTGGGAAATGACCAATATTCGAATTAGGCCATGATGAAAGAGATTGGACTATGCATTAGGGTTTTTCCTCTAGTAAAATCTACCCATCTTTTGGAGGCTTTTAAACAGGTAGAACGACATGTTTAAACCAAAACTTAAGAAAACCATTAATAGACGAATATGGAATAGGAATAATAATCCATATAGTCCCTCACAGGTGACGAATTGCTTGAATATTAACAGTAAACCATGCCATCGAGGTTTAAACAAAATTATGGGTGTACCTTTGACATCATAGCGTGACTTCTTGGAAACCATTAACAGGTGCCAAGGGATACCTTCGAAATTGAGATTCTTGAACAATTGATCTCCTTCTCGGGACAATCCTGTGGCTTCTGCAATCGATTCCTCGCTGACTTGCAAATGTAAATCACATATTTTGGCCTAGTACCATCAAAAGTTTGTGCAAAATCTTGAGCGACTTCGAGGTTAAAACCCTTGAACGATTGTATGAACTTAACCCACCCAAAGACCGCGAGATCATCCACAGTGTCATCGTGGGAGAGCACGGCTTGTGAGACATTCGTCTCTATCCTTACCACATGGGCCATGGGCTTGGTCACGATATACCAGCAGGTGTAGCGAAGAGAGTTTGTTGGCAGAAGGTCGAAGTGGGAAAGAAAGCATGCACAAATAAGAATGACAGCTGGAAGAGCAATCGTGGGAAAGAAAGTGTGCAAGAGGAAAGAGACAACTGGTAAGAAGCACAACATGTGTGCATGCAATAAGGAGGTGACAGCTGGAAGGAAGCAAAGCACGCATGCAGAGAAGGAAGACCTAACGACAGTAGGGTTAGGGTTTTTGTAAGGTTTTGTGTAAATGGTTGAAGAGCCCGATAGATATAAATATATATACGCAAGTATCATAGGGGGGTTTGGTTGGGTTCAATTTGCTACTTTTGCATAGAAATAGATTGAACTAGAGTAGAGGAGATAAGGTAGATCTTGAGGATTATATCACAGACCGAGGAGCCTGGTGCGATATAGTTCACCTCACATAGATCTTACCCATCTTAGGGGAGTTGTAAGCGCACGACACGAGATTGCAGAACTACCATAATAGGAGAGCCAAGAGCCAAATCTTTGTGGATGTAGCCCAGGAGGGGGTGAACCACGGTAATACCTCTGTAATGTGATGAATGCATGCATATATTTCTCATAATTTTAGTAGTTAAATGTTGTGTGTAATGAATGAATGAGTTATTATATTGTTTGGTTAATTGGTGTTGGGATATCAAGAAAAGATGCCATGAAGGTTAAATTATAAAAAAGAATAACAGTAGTTTGTGACACAAGTTATAATAAATGGTTTAGAATACAGATTTCATATCTCTCGCTCAATCCTAGGCTGTAAACACCTGAGTCTTACAGCCACCCATTTAAAGCTATCTCGGGTAAGAGTGTGCAGTGCATTCTTTGTACTGCATTGCCTTCTAGTTTACCAGAAGGGTTGATATTTTTAGGCTTTGTTGATACCCTTAAATATATGAACCATGTGTCAACAACGCAAGTAGTAGGGAAGAGTAGTTCATTAAACCAACAAAAATGTTAGGTTCTTCAAATCCTCCTTCAATTCTTCAATAGATGGGTCTGTCTGTTGGTATTGGTTCTCTTCCAGCTGCAAGGCTGCCTGTAGAGCCTTGGCCTGTGTCTGGAACTTTTTTTGTCATAAGGGATATTTTAGGTGTGGGAGTAGTGAGTTGACAAACAGGTGTCGGTGATGCATCTCGGTCATAGGGTATTTTAACTTCCCCTTCAGTCGCTTGAATCTCTGGTCAATATCCCATACAGACTCTCCTGGTTTTTGTCTTATCTTGATCATCTCGTTCATGTACTGATCCTCTGAGATCAGCTTCTGGAACTCATTAATTAGTAGCTTCTTAATGTTTTCCAGTTTCCTCATCATCCCAGGGGCACTGTTCATGTCTAGACTCATGTACCAGTCTAGTGCGTGGTCTCTTATTGTGATTGCTAGTTGCGTAAGTTTGGTATCTTCATCGGTGATTTGTTTTGCATCCCAGATCTTTGCACAAATGAACAAATGCTTCTCATGATCTTCTGTTGCTTCTCCTTGAAATTATGGTAGTCTGATAGTGGGATCGTGTCCTTCCATTCTAAATACTGAACTACTACCTTCATCGCGCGATGTAGATACTTGACTAGTACTGCTTGACCTTGCTCCTCTAGTTGTTGCTCCTACGGTAGATGTACTTCTTGTTATCGAACTTCCTCCAAACTTCGATTGTCTAAATGGTGGTGTTATCTTTGGTGTATTGGTCGCACATGGGTTTATGGGTTCCACATTGACATTAATATGGAAAGGATGGCTATCTTCTCCTCCCATTCTTGGGCCTCTTATTTTCCGCTCATAGGTTGCAAGTAGGATTTCCTCAATTTGCTCCACATCCCAAAGATCCTCTACCTCTTAATCATCGCTTTCCAATCCCTCCCTCATGGCTACGGCTCTCTTCTTGGTATTCACCTTGTATTGATAGGGTACTCCGCTATGCATCATTCCTGATGACGCCAAGATCCACTTAAGTTGGTCGTCATCCATCAAGGTCGGGTCCAAGAATTCCTCCTCCTTCTTGCCTTTATCCTCACCTTTGTCCATCTATCCTCTCTCTGTTAGTGCTTCCCCCCTTCCCTCATGCATGCAGGGAAGTCTAGTTGTCTAATTCCATTTTCATTACCCCATTGTTATATGGCAGTATTTTAATAGAAGTATACAGTGATCGAATGTATATTCCATAGGTTCCACGTAGAAACTCCTACTCTACTGCATTATATGACTTCATTGTGTCAACTGCAAACTCTGTGATGAATCCTGCCACAATATTGTCAAGCCAAAAGTCGATTATGCAGGTGAATTTGTTGTTCACCTGTTGTAACTGCTCAACCTATACTGGGGTCCAATCTAGTTGTCAGATCCGGTTCGTTGCATGCTTATCCAATCTAGTATCCACTCCTGTAGTAGGTGGGGAAAATCACAGAAAAAGACTTTGTGTAAATCCATAAACACATATTTATCCAGATATTTGTGAGGTGTGATGCTAAGGTTTCTATTGTCTTTTTGGGCAAAATCTATTTCTTTGGTTCTCAACCAACCTTCGTTTTCTTCTTTCATGGGGTTCCACGGTCTCGACATTCCCTTCTAATGGCTTAGCGATCTTCTGGTTTCACTCATTCTTTTCTCATGCATTCTATCTCATCTACTCAGTCCTCTCTTGGTCCTCTTAACACAGCAACGGAACCATTTTTTGGTTTAATGAACTACTCTTCCCTACTACCTGCATTGTTGACCCAGGGTTCATATCTTTAAGGGTACCAACAAATCCTAAAACTATCAGCCCTTCTGGTAAACCAGAAGGCAGCACAGTACACAGAATCCACTACGGAGTCTCACCCGAGATAGATTTAAATGGGTGGTTGTAAGACTCATGTGTTTACAGCCTAGGATTGAGCATGAGATATGGAATCTATATTCTGAACCATTTATTATAACTTGTGTCATGAACTACTGTTATTCTCTTTTATATTTTAACCTTCATGGCATCTTTTCTTGATATCCCAACAGAAATTAACCAAACAATATAATAACTCACTCATTCATTACACATAGCATTTAACTACTAAAAATAT
Source organism: Picea engelmannii (assembly GCA_009831015.1). Lineage (NCBI taxonomy): Eukaryota > Viridiplantae > Streptophyta > Pinopsida > Pinales > Pinaceae > Picea > Picea engelmannii. Next base: position 512,869 of record ML780703.1, on the reverse strand, counting down.
AACAAAGATATGCATGCATTCATCACATTACACAGGTATTACCGTGGTTCACCCCCTCCTGGGCTACGTCCACAAATATTTGGCTCTTGGTGATCCTATTATGGTAGTTATGCAATCTCTCATCGTGCGCTTACAACTCCCCTCAGATGGATAAGATCTCTATGAGGTGAACTAGATCTCACCAAGCTCCTTGGACTATGATCTAATCCTCAAGATCTACCTTCTCTCGTCTGCTCTAGTTCAATCGCTTTCTCTACAAAAGTATCAAATCAAACCCAACCGAACCCCCCATGATACCTACGTATCTATATTTATATCTATCGGGCTCTTCATCCATTTACACAAAACCTTACAAAAACCCTAACCCTACCATCATTAGGTATTCGTTCTCTACATGCGTGCTTTTCTTCCTTCCATCTATCGCCTCCTTCTTGCATGTGCGTGTGTTGTGCTTCTTACCAGTTGTCGATTTCCTCTTGCACGCTTTCTTTCCCACAATTGCTCTTCCATCTGTCATTCTTCTTTGTGCACGCTTTCTTTCCCACTTTGGCCTGCTACCAACAGAGGTCTGTGTTTGAAACCACCCTATATGAACGATAAGTTATGCATTTTCAGAGGTGACCCGATAACTAAGGCATTGGGAGAAGGCCACCATAACCACCACTCAAGTTGTTGATTTAATGATGAACCAGAGGACATGCGTAATTCAAAACCACCTCATCTATGGACAACCTAACTCAAAAAATGAAGCACCACCACCGAGGCAATGAATGTGAGCTTAAGCCAGTAGGACAAGGGAGTAATTGTTTCAGAGCATGGTTGACAGTCCTGTACAACAACGATTAAAATGTGATATGACAATAGGAGATAGCATTCATATTTCAAAGTTATATAAAAAATTTAGTTTTATGAGTGAGTGTGTAGGTGGCAGGTGATAATCAAAACTCCAAATGAATAAAATGACTAAGGCATACCCCAAAGGTGATCAACTCGTATGCTAATGGTAAAGAAACAATTCACAAAATGATAAGCTTAATACCCTTTAAGGTTCTTAAGATCATTAGGTGTTTTTAGGTACTCATCCAATTTCACAAAGAGAAGCTTTAGAATCTGTATGATGTGTTAAGACCAAGATTGTTTCAATTTCATGCTTAAACAATCATGAAATTGAACAAGAATAAATGAGAGATTTATTGAAAGAAATGAACTCAAAAACACACAACCAATCAAGCGATTTTTTCAAAACAACAATCATAATTGAAGTCTTCACAGACACAAAGAGGAAACTATTAAAAATTTATTTAATTAAAACTATGTTTTAAATATCGATGAAAATGACATCAATATATGGCTGCCAACAATGGTGACTCGCTGGGTGAAGAAGTTATCTATGCATCATCAGAACTTTATATCAGGGAAAAGATAAATTAGATAGTTACTAAAAACAATTAAGAAATAGATCAAGTGTTTTGACATTAACTCAGAAAAATAACACAGTCATACCATCGAAGAAAGTTATGCCAAAAGATTGTAATCTGAAATTTCATTTTGATCAAAGGGGTAACAATATTTATACAAGTAACTCCAATATCGTTGACAGGCCCGCTGCTTCCAGCGGGCATTTATAGCCTCAACAGGGATTTCATTTAACCCTCTCTAGTACTTCAATTCCATCCAAAAGTCGTCCATCTATGATAAGCATATCTTGATATCCGATCAATTTAAAACATACCTGAAATATCTTGAACCCAACATTGCTTTGCTGCTAGCAGGCCCATTAAGTACCCGAAAAAAGTTGTCTTGGTATCATGTGTGCATTTACCCACTGTTAGCAGACCTGTTTAGTATCCCAACGGGTTTACACACAATTCCCACACATTAAAGTGTGTACAACTCTCTATAATTGTTTATAAATTTTCATAAACTTCATGATAATGAGAGAGCGGGGTGATACTGAAGATTTCACAGCCAGGAAATCATAGGATAGATCATTAATATTGGTTTTTGTTCTTTGAGAATTGATAATTTTCATCATGATTTGGAAATTTAGATTTCAATCAAGTAATCATCTCAGGAATGGGGAAGCGCATTGAGTTGATCTCATTAGAACTGGGACAACGTAAGAAGTTTTTAAAGATAGTCGTATTTCCCTCAGACTTCAACAAAAACTGGGAACAATGATTTGGAAAAGACTTATCATAACTGATTTGAGTTTAGAAATTAATGTGCAGATGCATTGAACTGTTTCAACTGCTTCTAGTGAAAGATCCAATTCCCTTCAATAATGAATGGTGATTCAGAAACAATTATTAAGGAAACATAAAAAACAAAAGAAAATGAAAAACAAAAAATAAAAGAAAATAAAAATGTAAGCTAAATATATTTAATCTAATTTTCTCAAGTGAAGTACTTCTTGAGAGACTGGCCATTCACTGGAAAAGTGTATGGTTGTCCCTCTAAGTTGTGCAAATGAAAAGAACTAGGACCCAATTTTTCAAAAATGACAAAAAGCCCCAGCCACAAGTTTTGAAACTTAGTATGTTCTCCTTTATTCTCATGTTCTTTGTCCCATTTAAGGACCAAATCCCCTATATTAAAATTTATTTCTGAGGACGAAATTCTATCAAACCATATTTTAACAATTTGTTGATGTTGATCTAATTTTTGTTTTGCTTGTGTCCTTCTTCCAATTTTAGTAAAGCATTTATTCGATTCTCTAAAGGGGGACATTATTCTTCCTGAAATTTTTGCGCTAATTGCAAAGAAGGGAGAAAGACATGTGGAGGAAGGATGGCTTCTCTTCCTTAAATGAGGAAGAAAGGAGAATTATTGATGGAAGTTTTCGGAGTGACTCTATCAGCCCAAAGTGCCTTGTACAACACATTGTGCCAATTTTTATGATTTTCTGACACTGTTCTTTTTATTATTTTGATTAGATTTTTATTTGTTGACTTAGCCAAACCATTTCCTTGGGGGTAATAACTGGTAGAGTATTTTAGCTTAATCCCTTTTTCTAAAGAAAATAAATTCATATCCAGGGAAGAAAAATAAGAAGCATTGTCAAAAAATAAACACTCGGGTATTCTGAAACAAGTCATAATATGAGAGTTTAAAAATGAAACTACCTTACTCGTGTTGACTACCTTTAATGGTAAAGCCTCAAACCATCTCGTAAAATAATATGTTGTCGTAAGAATATACTTGTGTTGTTGTGAGGAAATTGGATTAATTGGTCCTATAATATCTAGGCCCCACTGCTGAAATGGTGTGTCTACCGTAACAGGATGTAAAGGGAAAGCAACCTTCTTTACCCGTCCTGCAGCATTTTGATAGATTATACATTTGCGGGCCAAAGTGTGAGAATCTTTAAGTAAGGTGGGCCAATAGTAGCAAGCCCTAAGTACTTTGTGGGCGACTGTATCTCCACCAAAGTGACCCTCGACATCGTTAGAATGTATTTCAACTAACACCTTTTCAGATTATTCTTTTTATAGGCAACGCAGAAAAACACCATCAAAATTCTTTCGAAACAATGTATCATTAATTAATTGAAAAGATGTAGATCTAAGCCTCAGTGCTCTTCTATTTTTTGGATCAAGGTTGCGAGGAGAAGTTTCGTGCAGCAAATAAAATCTGATATTATCATACCATGAATTAGACACAGTTTGTGTATAGCACACTTGTGTTTCGTTATGCATACTTGCAACTGATGTGTTTATTTGATTTTCTAATTTTTCAACTGAATCAGCGACCAATTTGCAAAGGCCTTGACCTCTAACAATTTCTACAGGTACTATTTCGAGATCATACTCCTGAAGGGATGTCATCCAATTTTCCCTTTTCTCCCCTAGCTCCTTCTGCACTAACAGATTTCTTACAGTAGGGTAAGGAACAATGATTTTTGTCCTAGATTTCAAAAGGTAAGATCTGAAATGTTTAACTGCTTTGAAAACAACGTATGCATGTTGATCTACAGTGGGGTAATTTAATTATTCTTCTTTAAATATGGATCTCATGAATGAAATAGGTATCTTGTTGTTTTCAATATTTTTTTGCGCGAGCATAGCAGCATAAGATCTGCCAGATGCAAAAGTATATAATGTGAAATCCTGGGAGAAAGCAGGACTCATCAAGGAGGGTGCTTTGGTTATAGATTTTCTAATGGAATTAAAATATTGATTCTCTTGTGATCCCCATTTGTACAGAACATCCTTTTTTATCAAGTTTTATGGAGATCTAACCATCTCAGAAAAACTTGGAACAAATAGTCTGACAAAATTTATTTTACCCAAAAAGGATTGCATTGCCTTTTTGGAAGAAGGTGGGGAAAGGTTGGCAATGGTTTGGGTTCGTTCGGGGTCAATTATCATTCCATATTTAGAGACTATAAATCCAAGTAATTTTCCTTGTTCTATTACAAAAACTGATTTCTTAGGATTGAGTGAAATACTGAACTTGCAACATCGTTCTAACATAGCCCTAAGATGAGACAAATGATATTTCTTGTTCTTCGAAAAGATAGTGACATCATACAAGTAGATAACAACTAAATGATTGATAAGGCCCAGAAAAGAAATTTCCATTTCCCTCTAGAAGGTGGCCCCGACATTAATCAATCTGAAAGGCATTTTTCTATAAGCGTAAGTGCCTTATGGGGTACGAAATGTGGTTTTCAACTAATTTGATGGAGACATAACGACCTTGTTATACCCTGAGAAACCATCTAATAAGGATAGACTCTCAAAACCATATACTTGTTGCAAAATTTGTTCCATTGGGTGAACAGGGTTAAGTGTCTTTATCAGAGGCTCGGTTCAAATTGTGAAAGTCGACACAAAGTCGAATTTCCCCATTTTTCTTTCTTACTGGGACTAAGTTGGATACCCACTGAGTATGGAGGACTGGAAAAATGATCTTGGTGGTGAGTAATTTATTTAGTTCCTTTTTTACTATGGGTTCTAATTTAGGATGCATTTTTCTCAGTTTTTGTTGAAAAGGTTATGTTTGGGGCTTCATGGGAATTACATGTTGTATTATGTTTGGATCAAAAAAATGTAGATCATCATATGTCCAAGAAAACACATATTTGAATTATTTGAACAATTTTATGAATGCAGATCTCTCTTTTTCAGAACACCCTTTTCCCAGATTGATATTTTGAGGATTATCTTGCGTTCCTAAATTTACAGTTTCATACAGTAATGAGGAACTATTCATTTTGCAATTGACTACCCCTCTAAACTTGTCATGTAAATCATAAAAATTCTCTAATATAACAATATATTTGGGGATAGAGTTTACCAAATCGGATGATACTTCCGTAGAACGAGGGTCAGATATTACTATGAAATCTTAGAGGTTTTCATTGTGGGTGCTTTCATCGATTACCGCATCTTGGAAACTATCCTCCATATGCAGAAAATTGATGATTTGTTGATCGTCATAAAACACTCACCAATTGGTGATGTTGTCGAGAATTGATGGCCTAAATAACAATTCAACCAAGAATGCATTAGGAGAAAGACCCTCAGCAGGAAATAATTATGAGGCAACATTAGCTAATAAATCAGCTTCTGAATTACTCGACCTAGGAATGGAATTTATGTTAAAAGCGAGAAATTTATGTATAAATCTCCATACCTCGGTTTGGTAGTTTTTTAGATGAGGTGATAAACAATGAATGGCGTTTTTTACCTGCTTGACTACAATTTCAGAGTCACCGAATACTACCAAGTTTTGCACATCAAGATCCAATGCCTCCTTTAGTCCCTGCAGAAGTGCTTCATATTCTGTTGTGTTGTTAATACATTCAAATTCCAATCGACAAGCAATAAATGTTTTATTACCTTTGGGATCGTTCAGTACACAACCAACACATGCCCTTTCCCAGGATTTAGATCCATCAAAGTATAATGACTAGATTTCTTCGTCGTCAACAATGTTTGGTTTAATTTTCAGAGTTGTCAACTGGTATAGGCCGATATTTCAGATCATTTTTCTGGGTTGGTAATAGAGGATATGTCAGTCATGAAATTTCCAAAAACATTATACATTCCCTGTGCCTCAATTGTATTTACAGCAGTAGTAAAAGGTTGTTAAGAACCAAATATCAATATAGCATAGAAAAACCTTAGAATAAGTACTCAACACCTTGAAAAGGAGATATTTTCAGGTAATAAGCCTCTTCGAGGGGGAAGCCTCCTTATACCCCACATAAATTTCCAAATACAAGATGATTCCAAATGAAAATGTCTCCTTGGTATATATAGGAGACTAGGAGGTGCAATTACAACTAATGGACTCAAGCCAACATAAATAAAATAACATTACTAATGTAATATGCCACAATTAAGGGGTAATGAGCCACTATTTAGGGCTTAACAAAGGCTCATTGGGATCGTTTAAATCTGTAACACTGTACTTGAGGTAACGTTCTTTGTTTATCATGATCTTGTTAGGTTGTCCATTCTCTGGAAACCATAGATGAGACCAATACGTAGAAAAAGAACCATGTAACTTCTCTGACCAATATCTACTAAAAAATAAACCATAAACTTATGGAATGTCAACAACAATTATATCAATTACTTGGAGGACTTTTGGGTTAGATGACAACCTTATCAATACATTTTTAAGTTCACCAATGACCTTGACATTAGTTCAGTCTAACTGAATGATCTTAAAATAAGAAGGTTTTACTTCAACATTAATTTTCTGACACACAAATAGAGGCATTACATTCGATGAGGCACTTGAATCAATCATGCAGTTGTGTACATTTCTATTGAAAATTTTGAAAGTTAACAAAAAAGGAGGTACATTTTTTCGTGATGAGATGGCAGAATTCTACTGATTTTTTATGGTTGTACCTGAAATAGTCTTATCTAAATTTCCTATAGTTTTTTCTGATATGTCCCTTTTATCCCTATTTTCAGATGTTTTTTTACCGGAGACATCTTTTGTTTTATTTGGGTCATTTTCTGTTGATTTCTTTCTCATAGAGTCATTCTTTTTATTATTCTCAGCTATACTTTGGAGCATTTTCTGTAGGATAAGAGGGAATTTAAGTAATTCAAAAACTGATATATTTTCCCTTAGTTTTTTAAGATCTTCAACCAAATCATATTCTAAAACTGGGGCAACGTGGTTTTGTTTAGTTTCAATTTGTTTTTCCTATTTGGAAACCATATTCCTACTTGTTTCAAGTGGAAGTTTGTTTTGTACTTTACTTTGAGTGTTATAAGGATGGACAGTTTCAAAATTTGCTTGAAAGATGTTGTCCGACAAATGTTTGAAAACAAGAGGAGATGAGCCCTCCTCATCAAGTTTTTCCTCTTCACCTGTGTCATCTTGATTTTCAGGAGGTACAGAAACAGCGTTATCATGTGCTTCCAGTATTGCTTGCAAAGCATATTGTAGTCCTTCAAAGTTCAGACCTTTTGTGGTCAGGTTTGGCCGGTTTGGAGGAAACAGTTTCCTGAAAGGTGGTCTAAAACTTCATTTACTTGTAGATGTCTCCTTAGCGGATCTTTTTAAGTCTACAACTTGATTAGATAATTTCTGGAAAGCTTTCTGCAAACTTTCCAAGTCTAATGTCTATTGTTGTTTTTTACTTTGAGGAGGTCTAGTGATAATTTCTATTTTCTTTTTATAAGAGCAAGTTGTTTCAGCCTCACTATTTAAACTATCTTTTAAACTCAGAATGTCCTTCTCGATAAGGATTGCCTCCTCAAAGGCTTCTAGTAATGTGTTCTTTTTGGACCTTTTAACCCATATAACTATATTGTTATGCAGGGCCTTAGTATAGTATGCAATAGTCAAGTTTTCTGCAGGCATTGAATCTACAAGGATTTTTTTTTTTAACGTAAGGAATCTCTGGTTGAAATCCTTAACTTTTTCTTTAGGGTTCATTTTCATACTAGAAATCTCCATTACTAGAACTTCTAGAGATTTATCATCTCCAAATTTTTCTAGAAAGAAGGTTTCAAAATTATCCCAAGAGATGATGGTTTGAGGTTGTTGCACAAAATACCAGGTTGAGGCATTACCCTCAAAATTGTAAAGGAATAACATGCACACGACATCCTCGTGTTCGATTCTCTAGAGCCTAATAGCTAACATGAATTCCTTGATGTGATCCTCAGCTGATTGCTTTGAATCTAGGTCGAATTTGGGTAGCCACTTTTCCAGATGTTTGGGTAACGGTTGTTGGGGTCCAGGTACTACCACGGCATCTTGATCGAGCCAAGGTCTGGCAGGATTATTTTGGTTTTCCATGGGATTTGGTGGAGATGAAGGTTGAGATTGTTCAAACAAATAACTTCCTTCGTCCAAGGATTCCTCTCTTGAAGAGGGTGGAGAAGAACCAAGTGGGGATGGTGGGAGACCAGATCCCCCAACACCTAGGATTAGTGCTTCATAAGGATCGATGATATTACCGCTTAACGTGTTATTGGACAGACCAGTGTCAAGAGGTTTTTCTTGCAGATTGGAGAAATCAAGGGGCTAATTTAGCTGTCTATCGGGCTGTCTGATTCGGGAAGAAGCACTTTGAGTTCTCAAAATTGACTCATGAACAATTTCCTGTACATCAATCACTTGAGGAACTAGTGTCACTGGATCGATGGGAATGTCAGGAATAGTTTCTGAGGTAGTAGTTGGGTCAAGTATAACATTAGGGTCTGAGCGACTATGCATCACGATAGGAGAACGATTATTTGGGGGATTCCTACAGCCTCCTCGTGTCATCAATGAATTCCAAGCCCTCCTTCTAGCACCATTTGTTGATGGGCGTTTATGGTACACCATAAATGAGAAGGGAAGATCTAGATCAGGGCTGTCTATTTAACCCAAGTCGTTTGGGGTAATCTACCCTGACAGGTTTTATGGCTCTGTTAGCCAACTAGGATTCTAAACTAACTAAAAGGTACAATTCTATCGATCAACACATTAATACGATTTCTTAACTAATAATAGTATTATATACATTATATAGATACAATTACAAGGTTTAAATAAAGCCTCGTGAAAATGATTGTTTTCAATTAATGGATTAAAACAAGATGAAAAATAAAGGGAACAGTTTTTATACTATAAATGACCAAACAATAAACAATGAGTGAATAAGATTATAAATGATATAACTTTAATGGACATATCATTTAATGTTTAAATTATGCCATCATTATTCATTCGCAAATCAACAAATGAAATAAAATATAAACTAACTAACCTGACGTTGATCAGCAGTACTAAGCTATATTCGTGTTTATGTATTTGTATAAGCTCCACTTAACCTATGTCAATTATAAATCTATGACAAAAGAAAGAATGATACTTCTTGAAACAACTCAAAGAAATCTTTTATATTTCCGGAACCAGTCTATGATGACATAAAGACAAATAGATTTTATCTCATGTGACTTTAAACTGTCCAATAACTGAAAATGAAAGAAACTCCAACTCTCAACAAATGGTATTACCAACTACCTAACATTAGATGTAAACTCAAAATGTATAGATAGAAGATTGGTCACAGATATCAACAGAACCAAAATATAATGAACCACGTAAAGAAAAACATAACATGAAAAGTTATATGTAGAATAGTCTAAAGCTAGTTCAATACAAATAAAATTTCACATCCAGAAATTATATGAGAGACAATGATAAGATTGCACAGTCTACAAAAGAACGAAAGCCAAATAGTAAAGTGTATCTCATATAGTTTCAGAAAAATAAGTCCATCATCTGGTCCAAGAGGAATTTCCCATATCATTGGGAAAGCAGTGTTATTTAAACAAGTTCCTAGTATGTTCCTCATATCATGCAAGATAGAGACAGATCTTCTTTAAAAAGATTTTACTAAAACAAAATAACCATAAAGATAATGTTGTTGAAATATTATAATCCAAAATAGTTACATCATTAAAACATTGTTTTTTCAAAAACGAAATTTACAAATCCATTATATGCCCAACTTTTGACTCGTTCTATTAATTGTTGCACATTAACCTGTTGTTCACCTGAGACAAAGAAAATGAAATCTAAATTAGACAATAATCAAATAAATAATTTAAAATACAAGCTACAGAATCTTCTATTCTATAGCTAGTCTAAATAAAAACAAAATCAAAATGAATTTGTTTATTATCCAAACAAAATCAAAATGAATTTGTGTATTATCCAAACAAAATCCAATCGTGAATTACAAGAAAACTATTTACCAATTAGAAATTTGAAAGAGAAACATCAGACAGATCTGAGTTTATAATAACATTGAAACTGGTGGACTTTTTTATAATTACATCTCCCGATTTCTTGAAACGTTTTTTGGATCTGTGTGAATTCGATCGAATGCAAACTATGAGATCATTGTGTTCATTTTCAAGAACTGAGTTATGAGTGATCACTTGATTCAACTGATCCTGTAAGTAAGGTATGTCTCGATAGTATCTTTGGATCCAGTCAAAACAACTTTCACAATACACCAGTTCTAGATTCGGTAATTGACGAGTTTGATCTGTAGCAAGAGGTTCAACCTATTCCATAATCCCCGAGAAACCTTCTTGTTCCTTTAAAAAGGAGGAAAATTGGACATGAAATAGTATGGGGGTAAATCAGCGTTGGTATCATCAACAGAGATTCGGTCTTCGACATCAATAATAGGGATAGGTTTTTCGCGATTGTGATGTCGATTCCTAACCATTCTGGAAAGGATTCGGTCAGATATTTTGCTCCTGAAATCAATATCTGGAACCCTCTGTGTTTTGTGTCTTCCCCGTTTCTTGGTTTTAATTTCATTTATATCAACCACATCTTGCCTAGGATTAGGAATAACAAGGACCTTGCCCTTCAATTTATCCACCACATCTTCTAAGGATTTTTTTTAGGAACGAAATCGCACCTATGGTGTGTGCCTTTGGGAGATTTATGAAAAACAATAGGGGTTTTGGTAAATGACACAGGGTCTTCTTGCAATTTGACATGGAGGTCTCACAGAGAATGAGTCGATGGGAAAGGGCTAGTGGGTTCGTCACAATGCAAGGGTGAGTCGATTACGGTTTCAAGTGTGAGTGGAGAGAAACCATTCCTATCCATGAAGTCTTTCCATTTATCCCCAACCTTTGACAATTGGGAAATGGCCAATATTCGAATTAGACCATGATGAAAGAGACTAGACTGTGCATTAGGGTTTTGCCTCTAGTAAAATCTAGCCATCTTTTGGAGGATTTTAAACAGGTAGAACGACATGTTTAAACCAAACCCTAAGAAAACCATTAACAGATGAATATGAAACATGAATACTAATCCATATCGTCCCTCACAAGTGACAAATTGCTTGATTATTAACAGTAAACCATGTCATTGAGTTTTAAACAAAATTATGGGTGTACCTTTGACATCATAGTGTGAATTCTTGGAAACCATTAACATGTTCCAAGGGATACCTTCAAATTTGAGATTCTTGAACCAGCGATCTCCTTCTTGGGAAAATCTTGTGGCTTCTGCAATCGATTCCTCGCTGACTTGCAACTGTAAATCGCCTATTTTGGCCCTAGTACCATTGAAAGTCTGTGAAAAATATTGAGCGACTTCGAGGTTAAAACCCTCGAATGACTGTATGAACTTAACCCACCCAAAGACCGTGAGATCATCCACAGCATCATCATGGGAGAGCAAGGCTTGTGAGCCATTTGGCTCTATCCTTACCACAGGGGCCATGGGCTTGGTCACGATATACCAACAGGTGTAGCAAAGAGAGTTTTGTGTTTGAAACCACCCGATATGAACGATAAGTTCTGCAATTTCGGAGGTGACCCGATAACTAAGGCTTTGGGAGAAGGCCACCATAACCACCACTCAAGTTTTTGATTGAATGTTGAACCAGAGGACATGCATAATTGAAAACCACCTCCTCTATTGACAACCTAACTCAAAAAATGAAGCACCACCACCAAGGCAATGAATGTGAGATTAAGCCAGTAGGACAAGGGAGTAATTGTTTCAGAGCATGGCTGACAGTCCTATACAACAACGATTAAACTACAATATGACAATAGGGGATAGCGTTCATATTTCAAAGTTATATCAAAATTTTAGTTTCATGAGTGATTATGGAGGTGGTAGGTGATAATAAAAACTCCAAATGAATAAAACGACTAAGGCATACCCCAAAGGTGATCAACTCATATGCTAATGGTAAAGAAACAATTCACAAAATGATAAGCTCAATACTCTTTAAGGTTCTTAAGATCATTAGGTGTTTTTAGGTACTCATCCAATTTCACAAAGAGAAGCTTTAGAATCTGTACGATGTGTTTAGACCAAGCTTGTTTCAATTTCATGCTTAAAGAGTCATGAAATTGAACAAGAATAAACGAGAGATTTATTGAAAGAAATGAACTCAAAAACACACAACCAATCAAGTGATTTTTTCAAAACAACAATCATAAATGAAGTCTTCGCAGACACAAAGAGGCAGCTATTAAAAATTTTATTTCATTAAAACTATATTTTAAATATCAATGAAAATGACATGAATATCTGGCTTCCAACACGATGGTATGGGAAGAAGCCTTCAGTTGGCCACCTGTGTGTGTTTGGATGTGTTTCCTGGGCTCAAATCCTTGATGATTGCAGAAAGAGCCATGAATGTGATGGGATACTCTAAAGAGTTGAAATCTTATAGACCATTTGATCCTTTCAAACGACAAATCATTATTAGATGAAATGTACAATTTGATGACAATTCTTCTAGCATTAAGTTGATTTTTGGCTATGTGTTTCACTATAGCACTGGACCATTGGTGTGGTCATGCAAGAAACAAAAGGTAGTCCCTTTGTTGACTACAAAATAAAAGTATCGTGGCATCGTTCAAGTAGGTACTGAAGCAGTATCGATTCACCAAATTTTGGGAGAACTTGGCCTTCCTATTGATACCTCGACTACAATCTACAATGATAACCAGATTGTTATACAGTTTGTTGACAATCTTGTTGCCAACAATAATATGAAGCATGTTGAGATCCATGCTCACTATTTGAGACAATTGGTTCATGAGAACATTGTCTCTCTTTAGTATTGTATAACAGATGCTCAGGTCATTGATATCTTCACTAAACCTTTAGTTGAAGCCAAATTTATCAAGCTCCAGATGATGCTTGGGCTTCAGGAAGCCACAATTATGGGGGGGTGTCATAATGACGTAATTTCACCTCCTGAATCTCCAAAGATGTGTGTTAATGGGGGGTTGTCAGAACATCAAGCATTGATGGTTCATCACACATATCCTTGGTTCAATCAGTCGAGAGGTCAACCAACATCTGGATACGGTCATTCGCGCGATCAGCCAACACACTACACCATCTAGTCAAGTAGTTAACATGCTTGTCGATAAAAAAAGTCAACCAATAGTTGAAGATAGTCAGGTGTTGGATCAACCAGCCCAACTTTTGAGTGTGATTTAGACACATAGGTGGTCATGTTGAGAATCCTAGTTCGAGCCAACTCAATAGAGTGGATTTGGTGGATTCAACTCAAATAGTCGATGGTTACATGTGGACAAGATCTTCCAGATTCTATGGAAGTTGGTTATATCTTGAGACTATAAAAAGTAGACCTCTTCGGTCATTATCATCATGGTGATCATGTGGATCAAGATGTGCAACATGCACTATGATGCTTTGATCACAATGCATGCTTAAGTGTCGTAATGGTGTCTTTAGACACCACCCTTTATCTTCAAAAAAAAATTGTTCCTCTTCAAGTATCTATAGTATTGTGTCCTCTATTTCATGTTGTGTTCCACCCTATTCCACAACATGATCCATAAAAATGAAAACAATTTATATCCCATTTATGTCTTTCAATACAAATAAGGGAATCAATATTGTCAATTTATTTTTCTTCATCCTCTTCATCAAATGAGGATTCCTCCATTATATTTTCCTATTCCAAGTCAATAAAAGATGTCTCCTGAAAATCCAAAGATTGGAAAGGATAATAACACATCAAACCCTGGATTTCATGTGGAAAAGAACTAATGGATGCTTGAATGCTTTTGTCATCAAGGTCCTCTTCATATACCTAGTCTTCAAATATCTCTTGATTTCGAATGGGAGTATGAGCATGTTCTTCATCACCATTTTATTCTTGAGGATTTGCAACAAAATGTTCAATGAAAGCATCAACTTCAAGAGAAAGATAAGGTGCTTCTTCATGATTTTCTTCAATAAGATCATCTATGTCATTAACGTTATGGATTTTCTTGACATATCGGATATCGAGCACATGTTCCTCATCCTTTTCCTATTCTAAAATGCTATGCAACAAAGGCTCATGGGAGGGTGGAGAGGGATGAGCCTCTTCAAGTAATTCATCACCATGCTTCGGCAAAGAAGGCTTGACATATTTTCTTCTAACATAATTGCACAAGAAAATGCATGCATCCCCTCTTTCATTTATTTCCGCAAGAATATCAGCACATCAAGAAATACACGAGAATATTCAACTTCTTCATAACCATAGATCCAACACTTTTGAAAAAAAATTAGCAACTGTAGAAATGATTTTATCTCTTTCGGATTGAACTACAATTCCAACCCCATGCATCTTCTCCTTGCATTGAATATGAAAATGTTTTCATCAAGAGATCCTCATAGAGAATGTTAGTATTTACCACATAATTCATAAAATATTCAAGGTGGTCTGAATCCAACCAAGGGTTTCCATCAAATTATGGGACATGGGTAAATATATCAATAGAACACATATGTGGACATATTGAAACATATGATAAATCAATTGGAAAAAATACATTGGAAAAAACATGTTCCTTGTTAGAATCCATATTTCAAACATAGAGTGATGATTCATTAAGATAAAATATTTACATACAAATACCAAAGATGTGGAGTCGCCAATATACATTCAAATGAAAAACTTTCTTTGTGGGAATTACCTCTTGCAATGTACCTTTTTTATATTTTCTTTGAGTGGAGTAACCAAATGAGACAATCAAGGTTAGTGTTCAAAACAATCTAAAAAAGATACAAATAGGATAACTTACCCAACACCTAGTGGGATGATGTCGTAAAGAGCCAAGAAACGAACCAACAAAGACATCCTTGGCAATGGAGACAACAAATGTTACCGCCCAAGATAGCATCCCTTGAGGGGATGATATGGGGATATCACACCACGAGAAATGAACCAATGTCACCTTATTATGGTCTCCCTATCACTTTAGGCCAGCGCCTAGAGACCAAGGGGGGTATCCCAAATCCTTTCAACTACACACCTCAATACACATTAGATAGACCAATGCTTTAGTATCCAAATTCCTTAAGAATGTTCAACCAAGTATTATGGAAAAAAAAAATACAATATAAAGAGTGTTGGGAGATACTTGTACAAGTGTTGATATCTGATATAAATATTCTACAATAGAAAATACAAACCAACACTAAATAAATCAATATTAGGGTGAAGAAAATGGTGTTTCTCATCTCTAATGAGTGAGACTACACTATACAAAACAAGAATAAAGTTTATGCCTAAATTATAATTTGTATAATGGATGTAAATGGACAATATGGCTTCTGTACTGAATTTCCATAATCTTATTTATGACGGAAAGCGCACAAAAAATCAGTTTTTGACCATGAAAAATGACCTAAGAGTGATTTGAAGCACTTGGGATGAAAATTCTTGGGAACTTCTTATTGGGAAAATGATATATCAGTGTAAAAAAATTCCAACAACAAACTAATTCAAGTAAAATTTATATTTATCCAAGCAATTACTTCAAACTTGCAAAAATAGTGGTGAATCCCCCTAGGGTTTCACCAAAAAATATCCAAAATGAAATATAACAACAATGAACCACTTTGGAGATGTTTTTCACCATTAGAATATGTTATATAAACTTAATAAACAATTCCAAAGTGAAATATGAACTAGGGTAGGGTTAGATATCACCTTTTATGGTCAAACCCTAGTTCTAGGGTATCACCAATTTTGATTTCTATTGCTATAATTAATTTCTATAATTAGTTAACCATTAAAATCAGCCACAAAACATTAAATTTAACCTTGAAGTACAATTCCAATAGGGACGATTTGTATTTTTAGGGTTAAAATTTAACAATTAAGAATAAACCTATGGATAAAAGTGTCTAGAAAATAAATGTAAGCCATTAACTTTGAACTAGACAATGAAATAAATCTTTTTGATGGTTTATATATTTTATATTTTTTTGTATTTTTGTTTTATAAATAAATAATTGAAAAAAGGGGTTTTGGTTGGTGAATGTTGGGAGTTAGGGCTTAGCCTTATCACAATTAGGGATTTATGGGGTCGAGAAGCATGCCCCTCTAAGAATTGGTTATCAACGTTTATGGATTAGAACTAGATACTAGGGCAATGAGACTAGTAGTCTCTTTATAATCAAGACAAACCATGAAACCAAGGCCCTATAAGAAGGGTTTCCCCAAGGAAATAGCCTTCACCAACAAGATCAACAAAAGACTTGGAAAGAATATTTGAAACCCTTGCCAAAGAGAATAAAACTAATCAAGAAAAGAGACAAGAAACTACCAAATCGTTTTAGGGAAGAAGGAAGAGATACAAACCTTGGACATCCTCCCTCCAAGTAGTTGATAACTCCTCAATGGATCGATATTTCTAGTTTATGTAAAGATATTCCTAGAAGAATAACCAAGAAAGATAAAGCATCCAAGAATTAACACAAAGTAAGGATCTTTTATTAAATGGCTCTAATAATGATCTCCAACAATTCACAACACAACAAAAATGAGTGAGATGAGTGCCTTTATTTATTGACGAGGCTCTCAAATCGTCTCCACTCTTTATTCCCTAAAATTAGGGCAAGGAATAAAATAAAATGACATGACATCCACACAAATCAAAGACTAAGTCAAAAAGTACAATTAAATGATGCTTTACATGTTTAAAATCCACACAATGGGGACGACTTCAATAAAATATGCTCCAAAAATGATCAAATAATGTCCAAAAATCTTTGAAATATGTCTCCAAAGTTAGAACATGTCCATACCTAAGGTCAAGGAACATCCACGAAGCATGAGAGTGACCCTCCAAGTCAAAAAATGGGCCATAAAACCCCCAATAACAAAAATGATGTCAAGCTTCTAAGAGGGTTGATTTGGATATTTTGGTACATTGTTCCACTTGAAAAAGGTTTGGGGGACCTCAAAACATGGAAAGTAATATTCCTTGGCCATTACGTCTTCAACATCCACCTCAAATGTAGGGATGAACTCACCCCAAACCCCAAAAAAGGGTCCTAAAGTGGACGCCTTCTTCAAATTTTTGTAATAGTAGTGAAGGGGTGATCATAAAGTGCATCCACATCAAAGGGTAAGGACCAAGGGATCCCCATTAAGTGCCAAGTCACATAAATTACCTCCACAACATCAAATCATGCTCCAAAAATCCCCACATCTATCACAAAGTACCCCTAAGAGAGGTCGGCCCCCTTTAGTGAGAAAAAGGTCTGAAAAAGGTGGAAAAACAGGGGGATATTCAAGCATATAACACATGTTAAGTGTAGAGGGAATCCATGTGAGTGTAAATATCTCGCCCGTGCCTAAGAAAGTATGACCAATGCCTCAAAATATATTTTATGCATGTAACACTACCTAAAAAATGTGCAACTAGACAATCATGTGCATAATAGCCTCTGAAGGCCCAAGTGTGGTACATACATAAGAAAGAGAGGGTCCATGTGGCTAAGGTGTGCTAAACCATGTGTATAACAACCCTTACAAATCATAATCACATTTTACAAAGAAAATAATAATAAATGAATAGCTAGAGGCCTCGTAAATCATGTATCCTAGTAGATCCACCTTAGAATTATTGCATACCTACCTAGGACATAAATTCCCAACATCGGAGGAAGTTACCACCTTGGTCGGAGCAATCAAACCAAGCACCCTAAGAATGGGGAATAAAAGGATATGTCATGACCATCCACCTGAGGGGATCTAGGTAACCTCTAACCAATACCTTATACATCAAAAAACATCCCATCATGGCCACATACAAAGAATTCATCACACTTTGGCACGTCAGAGTGGTCACATATTGTGAAAAAATATAGGGTACACTACAGAGAATCTGAGGTGTAACATGGTACTCTAGGAAATGGATGAATACTTCTTCATTTACCTTAGTCAGCAGTATTGCTTTAGTTCATCGTGTGAAATAATTTGTGGCAATCAGGATGTATTTTTGTTGCATGGAGGAGTTTGGGTTGATTTCACCAATGATATACAAACCACATTTCTCGAAAGGTTCTTTGATCGTCATAGGTCGTAGAGGAAAAACAATTTTCTTCTCCCTTCTAGCACACTTTTGACATATCTTGTATTTTTGAGCATATGCATGTGCATCTTTGAACATCGTTGGCCAGTAATAACCATCTCTCAAGATCTTGTGAGTTGTTATTTTACCAACAAAATTTCCTCTAGTTGGTCTGTCATGTATTTTTATGAGGAATTTATTAGAATTGTGTTTCTCAAGACATCTGAGAAATACACCATTGTAATTTTTTCAAAACAAGACATCATTGATTAGCTAGTACTGAGATTACCTAATAATTAGTGGTCTCTTTTATTTTGAATCGAGATGGCTAGGAGGAGTACCTTGATGTAGATATTGTTTCAACTCATTTTACCAAGAGTCTATGTCAATGGGAACATACAAAATTTCTTGAGTGTAGAGTGTTGGGCTCGAGATATGATCACTTTTATGACGGGTATTAAGCACTTTTTCCACATGTACATATGTGTTTTTCATCTTTCGAAGGAGCTTTTTGAAGAATTTTATGATAAAACGGTATGATCGACATAAGGTACGTATGATTCATGTTTAATGATTGTATCGAGCATAATTTATCATGTTTTCACACTTCCAAGGATCTGATTCATGTTTTTTGATGTTACAGGGTGAAAATGCACTACGTTTCTGCTTCCGGCACTCATTCCAGCACTCGTTCTTGTACCCGATCCGGCACTCCTTCCAGCACTACGTATTGCACAAAAACGGAGGGTGACTTGGCAGTTATGGTATTGGCGACCAGTGATGGGTGAATTGGGAACGTGGGTTTTGTTCATCCTTATCCCCTCCAGCTATTGAACTCTTGACAACTCGATTTTGGGTTGTTATGGTGGGTGATTATTGGCTTGCTCTGTTTCGACAGTTAGGGCACCATTAACGAAATTTGTCAATTTTAGAAGTGGTTTGAACCTCCTGTGATCGGCCACTTGGTCTGTAAACATTATAAATACCACTGTGGTGGTTAGATAATTGTTAAGCAGTAGAAGAAGTAATGTGTTAGAGACAAAATCGATTTTGGCTCTGTTTTTGCATTTTTCAATTGTCAGGATTGTATAAAACTGTGTTTCTGCATTTTAATGGTGAATTCCTTTTGTTGAGCTCGTGGTATGATTTTAGGGAGTGACCATGACCTACTGGGGGCCCACCAACAGCCTAGTAACTCTTCTTTAGTTTATTTATGCATTTTTATAGTTTAGTTGTCTCTCTTTATTTCCTGTACATGCATTTTTATTACGTTAATTAGTTTGTTGTTATAATTTAATTGTTTTGACTCTCTTTTGCAGGTTAGTATGATGAATTGTGTTAGCATGCATTAATCTTGTAGTTAAGAATGGATCTCTAGATCCCTAGACTAACCCCATGTGTAGTTAGATATTAGATTATGTTTTCATTTATAATTTTGGAATCAAGTTTAAAATAAAGTTTTAATTATACTAGAACAGAGTTTTTATTTGGGTTCTCTTCAACAAGGATTTGATGGATGGATAGAGTTAATTTCAGTTTTTAATCATAGCTTGCTTATTTCATTTTTATGTAGAATTGGCTTAGCTAATTGTTGGTTAATATAATTGTTAGTTTACTTTTAATTTATGTTTTTAAGCATTTCTTTATTGCAGTTTGAATTGTCAGAATAGATGTAGTATAGTTTCATTTATGTAATTTCCTTTTCTAGAATTAGATTGTAGTTATATTTCTTAGTTAATGGTTGAATCTAGTTTTTCTCACATAGTGTAGAAGTATAATGATGATCTCGTTATGTTGTTCATGGTTTATACATGAATATGCAGGGTGTTTAACATTGTTTTGTCATGGCTAAACTCTCATTGGATTGTTTAATCCATACCTTTCACTTTTCCATTGAGATTAGTGTTGAGCTTATACCACTGGAATTGTCCTTTGTTGTCAAGTGCCATTGAGATATCATCCAACACCAAATACATTCACACAACCACCAGCATTATATTTGAATTGTCATAGGTTAAAATATATTTTTCATGTTTTCGTAGATTAAAGATAGTTTCTTGCTTTCATAGATTAGAAGAGATAGTTTTCCTGCTTTCATAGATATAGTTTCTTGCTTTCATAGATTAGAATAAATTTTTATTGTTGTTGTAGGATAGATAGACTTTTCTTTGATAGATTAGATAGTAGTTTGTTTATTATAGATTAAGCATTAGTTGGTAGTTCTTCTTGTTTTCAATAAAATAGATTTCCTTTCATGCATTAGAAATAGTTTTGCATTGAGCGTTTAGTCCAGTTGCCTCTTAGATTTCTTTTCATGCATTAGAAATAGTTTTTCATTGAGCATTTAGTCCACTTGCCTCTTAGGCTAGATAGTTGTTCAATGAGAAGTTTTAATTTGATTTCTTGCAGTAGTTAGTTGTTTTTGCTTACTTGTTTATTTGCTTTAGTAGGTTAGTTAGTTGTCTTTGCTTATTTGTCTATTGATTTAGTAGCTTAGATAGTTGTCTTTGCTTACTTGTTTACTTGCTTTAGTAGGTTAGACTGTTTTCTTTTCTTACTTGTTTACTTGCTTTAGTAGGTTAGTTAGGTGTCTTTGCTTGCTTGTTTATTTATTTTCTTTCATAGGGTAGTTACTCATTGAATATAGGTTGGCAAGTTAAAGAAGTTTTCTTTTATGATTTGCTTATTGTTATGCTTAAGGTATTTTGCTTATTGCTTATTATTGAACTAGTTTTCTTTACATAGGGTTTTACTTGCTTTCTTAGGAACTATCCATCGATCCTTGGCCCAAAAGTACTTAGGTTCCCTAGTTTCAAGTTGCTTAGTAGGATTTACTCATTAGATAGTTTTGCTTGAGTAGATTAGCCTTAGATAGCTACCTTCATTAGTTAGACTATACTCCTACTAGCCCTTCTTCCTTTGGCATATATTAGTTTACTTACCCCGGGTTGACAATTTAATTGAGGGGTTTTAGTGTGTTTTTAGTACATATAGAATACCCATCATTTTTGGCGCCATTGCTGGGGAGTTGTCTCAAGGTAAGAAGTAGTTAGGAAATAGATCATTCTTAGACCTTAGAATTAGATTGATGGCGGGGGAACTTTAAGACGAGAGGTAAGAACCTGCGCATATTCTATTGCAGGCTCCCCCAAATCCAATGGTCATTTTTCTTTTTGTTTTTGTTTACTTTCATAAATAGGCCTAGAAACCAAATGGTAGCGTTTTGTTTTTTCTTTCTTTCATGAATAGACCTAGAGACCTAAAAGGTAGATACATTAAATCTAAATCAGACCTTTCAACCAAGGTTCCTTCCGATCTTTTTGGGGGAAGGGACGTTCCACTCATAAAATCCACAGACCGATACCGAAAAACAAGAGTTAGCTCAACCCAAAGAGCTAAAATTGTCTCTGAAGAGACTAAGACATGGAGCACTAGAAAACAAAAAATTGAAGAACCAATAATAGTGGAACATGAGGCAAGACCACTCGAGCCTTCCGCAGAACTAAACAATACAACCTTTGTTTTCTTACCACCATCGGGAGATCCTAACCTTGTGGACATCATCTTTGTGTGAACCAAGTTTTATCAAATGGCAAGATGAACTCAGAAGCAACTTTTAGCCTGAGGGAACTTTCTCAAATCCTAGCAATAGCTGGGATCTCTTCTTCTAAAGAAGAACATATCTTGACAATAGCCAAGAACTTGAATACCTTTCCAGAAATATTAGAAGAATCAAGGTCCTATGAGCTACAAAATGATTTTCCTTTCCAAAATATGAAGGAAACTGAGAAATTATGGACTACACCTAGTGGAGAGCAATCATTAATACCTGAGATTGAGGATTTATCAACATCCATCTCAGCAGATCCTTTATGTACTTCAGAAATCAAACATCCAGAAGAAAAGGATCTGCACAACATGATGAAGTAGAGCATAGAAATTATTGTTGATGAACATCAAGATTACATTGAAATTTGGTTTCAAGAGGTCATCAGGCCACAATAGTATTATCTTCTTCAACACCCTCTAATGCCCAAACAAGTAGGTTGGTTGGTGCTTCATATCTAGGTAATCATTGTGGTAAAGTTTTTATACATGGATATGAGTATGTTTCTTATCTTTCTCTGCACATGGTTACATTGGAAGAGTTCTGTTGACGGGCGAAAATGATCGTCCGTCAACTAGGAGAGTGGAACCGGTCCGGGGTTGTCTAAATAACCCAAGCCGTTTGGAATGGACCACCCTGACGAGTTTAACGGCTCTGTTGGCTGCTCTAAGGTCTCCTAAGGGAACCAAAGAGAAAAAGTTGATCTAAGTTAAGTGATCTAAGCTAAGGAAACTAGAAACTAATAAAACAAAGAAAGAAACTAAATTCACTAATCTAACTATGAACTACTAACTGTTATATATACA
>ML780703.1:457407-472501 GCA_009831015.1 Picea engelmannii | reverse complement strand
TTAGCGAAGGTAGGTAAGCGAAAAGGTGCAAAGAATAAAGGCATCGTTCATTTGAAAACTGCGAGGAAAAATCAATGTTGATGAAACATTGGTGTGGGCAGCTTACGAGACAATGAAAAATGTTTATTGGCTGCCAACAAGTTCTTACACTTGAATAAATATTTTCCCTTTCTTTTTAGGTAGGGTAGGATAGTAAATAAAAGTTGCATGTTGTTAGTTTAGCTTAGAGTCTAATGCAGCCTCATTTTACATTTTCTTTTAATAAAATAACTATGAGATACATGTTCTAGTGACTTGATCTCATTAGTCTTTGATATTTTAGAGTGTGTTTTTTTTCTAGAGACTTTTGTAGGTATTTATTTCACCAGAAGTAAACAGTTTCAAGGAAATATAAAAGAAGGTTTTGTCTTCGAAACATTGCTATACTTGAACCTTGTTGTCTGCTAAGCATCAAATGAATAATGACTTGTTGTAGTTAGCCATGTTTTTGCAAAGATTTCCATCTTCTTGTTCTTAAGGCATTTTAAAAAGAAGTTGCTCTTGAAAATCTTCACCATTATATAAGGAAGTGATACTATAACCATCAAGCTTAGAGGTCTCTCGTATATTTTTCCCAAGAAACCTGAGTAAGTGAGTAAAGTATCTTTATTAAAGAGTAACAAGGAGGTATGATCAGTGTTTAGTCATGGAAACATCACAATAACTTACAAAAGAAGAAAGTGAGTTGAGCCTATAGATACCTTTCTGTTCTTTCTCAATGGTACCATCCACTACACACTAAATAGCTTGATTATGTCATATCTTTAGATAGGCCACGTCCACTTAAGTACCCCTTACATCAGGACAATCAATAAGGAATATAACGGAAAGTCATCCTCTAACATAAATACCATCCCAATGTTATAAAAAAAAAATTGTTTTCAGAGTTGTTCCCCCATTCTCTTGCATAAAGAAATCTTATACTAAAATCTTAAAAGATGGAGGGCCAGTATCTAAGGGTGTAAGAGGCTAACCCGTCAGGATACTGAACAGGTCTGTTGGAAGTGGGTACTAGCCTATGGTATGACTAGGTAAACCCATCGGAGTACTAAACAAGCTTGCTGGCAGCGGGGCATTCTACCTAGCGAGGATGATAATCTGACAAAAAATAAATAATAAATTTAAACTTGTCCTGATGTACGGCATTACTTGTAGACAAAGCTGACATGAAATATGTATGGTTAAGCTAAGGTTAATGAACTCCATAAACTTTCCATTGGGAACTATCTTTGAGACTATCTTGAAACTCTCTTGCCTAACTCTTCTTATCTATATATAGGATCTCTTATCCTATAGGTGGGGCCATGTTTTAACCGTCTCGTCAGACCAATCTGTGAAATTTATCTTTACACTTTGCAAAATGTAAATCTTCGGCTATGGGGAGAACTGACTGGTTTCCTATACTTTTGATTGTGATGTGTCACAATACTTAGGTGTGGGGGAGGGGTTCATGATTTGACAATTGATAACATTGCCTACAAGAAGTAAATATTTGTAAAATTTTGTATTATTTTCATGATACATGTTATTACATCAGCAGTCGTTTTATTTTGAAGTGCTAAACTCTCGTGTGCTATAAATTGTTGTATATGTCCTTAACAGAACACTCTATTGGTTTATTTTTGTTACAGGTTGTTCATTGTAGGTTTGACGTTACATTTTTGTTACAAGTTGTTCATTGTAGGTTTGACATTACATGTTCTATGCAAGTGGATTGAGTGAGCATGGTGGAAAAATCAACAACAATGGAACACTCTTAGCCTGCCTCAACTCCTATTCACTATGTTCATGGCCTCTGAGGAATCAATTACCTCAGCCAAAAAACTCCCAAGAGTTGGAGACCGTTGATTTAAACACCACCAATTTCCAAGAGCAATCTATAATAGGGTTTTCAAAACTGAATTTCAGAACATCTCTGGAGCTAAGGGATACTCCAAGGAGTGGATAAAAGAGGATCTAATAAACCCTCTCATATTCATCACTAGATTGATTACATGTGAAGGTATATATTCCGTCTTTAAAGCCTGT
Organism: Picea engelmannii; assembly: GCA_009831015.1. Taxonomy (NCBI): domain Eukaryota; kingdom Viridiplantae; phylum Streptophyta; class Pinopsida; order Pinales; family Pinaceae; genus Picea; species Picea engelmannii. The sequence goes on along the minus strand of ML780703.1, from coordinate 470,434 downwards.
CAATTTCGATTATTAGCTCACTTTCAGTTCAATAAGCCATTATAACTTTCCCTTTTACTTCTTGAAGAGTCTAGAGAAGATGTCTTCCCAAGTGAGGAAGGTTGTAACTAATCCCCAAGAAGCCTATTTCTAATTCATGGCACGAGGTCGTGCCATATCTTCGGTCTGGGGGGAGTTTCCTGAGCTAAAAATTCTAATCATTGCCCATTTGTATAGAAAACCCATGAGAAGAGGAAGTAGGATTTCTGTCAAAATTCTGTCATACTGTCTTTTTACAAAGTCTTGGGATATTATATCAGCAGTTGTTTGTATTGATATGCTAAATTATATACTGCTGACATCATTGTGTGTGTTATAAGCTCCTGTGCATTTTTATGTTTATGCTATAGAAGACTGCTTATACTTACCTACTCTTTGTGACAAATACAGAGCGATAACAACTGCTAAACACTTACTGCCATCTGTATTACAAGCTTATGAAAAGAGGAACAATTGTTTGAATTGTTATAGATGGATGAAAGGAAATAAAAATTCTCCTGTTCACCATGCTTACCAGTACAAACCAAGCCTTTTTTTAGCATTTGTCAGTTATGTCAATCACCAGTGATCAAATTTAGTCTTTCATGTGATTGATAGGGTTATTAGGTCAAATTGTTATATTTTCAAGATAAAATTCTCAAATACAATTTGAAATATCTTGGTTGTAAAATTGTCATTGGTGTGTATAGGTGTCAATACTACTCCCTCCACTCATCCAAGGTTATAAATTTTCTTCATGGTCATATCACCATTCCTTGTCATAATTTTTTAGATAATTGTCTTTGTCAAAGCTCTACTTCAAAATTGGTTTATGAATTAAGGAAGATTAATTTGAAAACAATGAAAGAGGTTTTTTTCAATAATAGACCAAGAAACAAAAACCTCCTTCAGTTTATGCACAGGCGTTATCATTTGAGATAAATTCCCCAAATACAATCGCTATAGGAGGGTTTCTGCACATTTGGACAGCGTGACTCGAAGTCAGTTTTTCAGAGGTTTGGAGAAGGCATTTGCAATTCTTGATGGTTCTATTGTGTATCTGGAATCATAAAATTTCCACCCATACCACTTTAATCCCAAAAATCCTCTGGTAAGGCCTCCAAAATCCTTAACAAAGACCACGTTGCGCTTTTGCTAAGAGCACATTGCACTTCTGCAAGTTTTGTGTAACCAACTTCAAGCTGGGATTCTGAACAAATGGGAAAGTAATTTTGAAAAATGGAGGAGGTTTTTGTTCATAAAATACCAAAACACAATAACCTCTCTCATTTTTTGAATATAATTCATGGTTTGGGATATATTCTATCATCTTAGAGGCCTATGCTTTCAGAAAATAAAACACTCTGTTTTTCCTGTTTTAGTCATATTTTTTTTTCATGTTTTCCTAACAAATGGAAGCGAATTTTTGAAAACCAAGAGAGGTTTTTATCAAGGACATATTAAAACACAATAAACTCTCTTAGTTTCTAAATATACGTTATTTTTTTGGATATATTCAATTCTCTTAAAGGTCTAGTTTTTCAGAAAATAAAACACTTTGTTTTTCCTGTTTTAGTCATGTTTTATTGGCGTGTTTTCCTAACAACTGAAAGTGAATTTTTGAAAACCAAGAGAGGTTTTTGTCAAGGAAATATTCAAAAAAAAAAAACTCTCAGTTTTTACACAGGAATTATTATCTTGTAGTTACAGGGGTCACTTTGATACCTATTTTTCACAAGTTCGCCAGGCCAGAATTGTTGCGCTTATGGGAAGTCACTTTTGGAACTAATTTTGTAGAGGTAAAATTGTTGTTTTGAGGATCAAGGGTATAATATAAATCTCAAGTATTCCTCACATTTCATCAAAATCCTCCAAAAACTCCAAACCCTCCAGTACAAACTTAGAGAACATAAAACGCTAAGTTGTCATTTACACCATGATAACATTGTCCTACAAGCCAAGATGAATTCTCTACAATGTTTGGTTGATGATATGACTGTCACCAATAATAGTCTCTGAATGCAATTGAAACATAACAAGAGGCATAATTCAAAATACCTAGGGCAAGAGGGAGAAGATTCTAAAGCTAATCCACCCCCTCCTTCGCAAGTTTAGTCATGAAGGGCAATTTCTTTTTGTTTGCAGTGGGACCTGCAAAATCTTAGGTGTGGGGGCAATGTTGGGCCTAAGATATGATCACTTTTATGATGGTTATTATGCACTTTTGTCACATGTACATATATGTTTTTCATCTTTTGAAGGAGCTTTTTGAAGAATTTTATGATAAAATGGTATGATCGACATAAGGTACATATGATTCATGTTTAATGATTGTATCGAGCATAATTTATCATGTTTTCACGCTTCCAAGGATCTAATTCACATTTTTTATGTTACAGGGAGAAAATGCACTACGTTTCTGCTTCCGGCACTTAGTCTTGCACTCATTCCGGCACTCGTTCCGGTACCTGATCCGGCACTCCTTCCAGCACTGCGTATTACACAAAAACGGAGGGCGACTTGGCGGTTATGGTATTGGCGGCCAGTGATGGGTGAATCGGGAACATGGGTTTTGTTCATCTTTATCCCCTCCAGCTATTGAACTCTTGACAACTCGATTTTGGGTTGTTATTGTGGGTGATTATTGGCTCGTTCTGTTTCGGTAGTTAGGGCACCATTAATGAAATTTGCCAATTTTAGAAGTGGTTCAAACCTCCTGTGATCGACCACTTGGTCTGTAAACATTATAAATACCACCGTGGTGATTAGATAATTGTTAAGCAATAGAAGAAGTCATGTGTTAGAGCTAAAAATGATTTTGGCTCTGTTTTGCATTTTTAAATTGCCAGAATTGTATAAAACTGTGTTTCTGTGTTTTAATGGTGAATTCATTGTGTTGAGCTCGTGGTGTGATTTTAGGGAGTGACCACGACTTGCTGGGGGGCCCACCAGCAATCTGGTAACTCTTCTTTAGTTTATTTATGCATTTTTATAGTTTAGTTGTCTCTTTTTATTTCTCGTACATGCATTTTTATTACATTAATTAGTTTGTTGTTATAATTTAATTGTTTTGACTCTATTTTGCAGGTTAGTATGATGAATTGTGTTAGCATGCATTAATATTGTAGTTAGGAACGGATCTGTAGATCCCTAGACTAACCCCATGTGTAGTTAGATATTAGATTACGTTTTCATTGATAATTTTAGAATCAAGTTTAAAATAGAGTTTTAATTAGACTAGAACAAAGTTTTTATTTGGGTTCTCTTCGACAAGGATTTGATGGATGGATAGAGTTAATTTCAGTTTTTAATCATAGCTTTCTTATTTCATTTTTATGTAGAATTGGCCTAGCTAGTTGTTGGTTAATATAATTGTTAGTTTACTTTTAATTTATGTTTTTAAGCATTTCTTTATTGCAGTTTGAATTGTCAGAATAGATGTAGCATAGTTTCATTTATGTAATTTCCTTTTCTAGAATTAAATTGCAGTTATATTTCTTAGTTAATGGTTGAATCTAGTTTTGCTCACATAGTGTAGAAGTATAATGATGATCTCGTTATGTTGTTCATGGTTTATACATGAATATGCAGGGTATTTAACATTGTTTTGTCCTGGCTAAACTCTCATTGGATCGTTTAATCCATACCTTTCACTTTGCCATTGAGATTAGTGTTGAGCTTATACCACTAGAATTTTCCTTTGTTGTCAAGTGTCATCAAGATATCATCCAACACCGAAGACATTCACACAACCACCGGCATTATATTTGAATTGTCATAGGTTAAAAGATAGTTTTCCTGTTTTCATAGATTAAAGATAGTTTCTTGCTTTCGTAGAGTAGAAGAGACAGTTTTCCTGCTTTCATAGATATAGTTTCTTGCTTTCATAGGTTAGAATAAAGTTTTATTGTTGTTGTAGTATAGATAGACTTTTCTTTGATAGATTAGATAGTAGTTTGTTTATTATAGATTAAGCATTAGTTGGTAGTTCTTCTTGCTTTCAATAAAATAGATTTCCTTTCATGAATTAGAAATAGTTTTGCATTGTGCATTTAGTCCAATTGCCTCTTAGATTTCCTTTCATGCATTAGAAATAGTTTTTCATTGAGCATTTAGTCCACTTGCCTCTTAGGCTAGATAGTTGTTCAATGAGAAGTTTTAATTTGATTGCTTGCAGTAGTTAGTTGTTTTTGCTTACTTGTATATTTGCTTTAGTAGGTTAGTTAGTTGTCTTTTCTTATTTGTCTATTGCTTTAGTAGGTTAGATAGTTGTCTTTGCTTACTTGTTTACTTGCTTTAGTATGTTAGATAGTTGTCTTTGCTTACTTGTTTACTTTCTTTAGTAGGTTAGTTAGGTGTCTTTGTTTGCTTGTTTATTTATTTGCTTTCATAGGGTATTTACTCATTGAATATAGGTTGGCAAGTTAAAGAAGTTTGTTTTTATCATTTGCTTATTGTTATGCTTAAGGTAGTTTGTTTATTGCTTATTGTTGAACTAGTTTGCTTTACATAGGGTTTTACTTGCTTTCTTAGGAACTATACATCGATCCTTGGCCCAAAAGTACTTAGGTTCCCTAGTTTCAAGTTGCTTAGTAGGATTTGCTCATTAGATAGTTTTTCTTGAGTAGATTAGCCTTAGATAGCTACCTTCATTAGTTAGACTATACTCCTACCAACCCTTCTACCTTTGGCATATATTTTTCTACAACTCTAAGATTACTTACCCCGGGTTGACAATTTAATTGAGGGTTTTTAGTGTGTTTTTAGTACATATAGAATAACCATCATAGATTGATATCTCTTTTTCCTAGCTTTCTTCTAATGAATTAGTTGGGTCTAATGCTTATGTTTCTAGCCTACATAGAACTTGACCTTTGACTATGGTGGTAGGTTTGAAATCTAGATCATATTTCTAGATTGATGTCATCTATTTTCCTTTTCATTCCCTGTGTTATTTCTCTAGCAACGGTTACCTCACAGCTAGGTGGAATATTATTACCTTTATGTGGTTCTTCAGAATATAGGACCTAAACTATTTAACGAATTTATAAAAAACAAACATTTGTATATAAATTATTTGGTAGTTTAGTTTTTTCCCTTCTAGACCAATTCTTCTGAATGAAATCAAACACTCATTCCCTTGCTCATCCTTTTGTGTAAGCACTACTACAAGAGAATTATTAGATGTGAATCTATAAAGTAAGAAATATTTGGTGAAGTATGGGTTGTGTAATGTTGGTGTTGCATCTATGGCATCTTTGACTTTGTTGAAAGCCTCTTTCTCAATAGAGGTCCATTTGAATTGAGATTCCTTCTTTACCATCTCTTGCATAGGTTTGACAATATCAACAAAGTCAACTACAAACTTGTTTATGAAATTTATCTTCTTGAAGAAATATTGCATAGACTTATTGCTATTTGGCATGATAATCTACATGATGGCCCTAGATTTTTCTTGATCAACTGATATCATATCCTTCAATATGATGTGTCCAAGTAATTTCCACTATGAAACAACAAAGATTATCTTCTTTGGTTTTAGAGAAATACCATACTTTCAACATCTTTGAACATCTATTTCCGGTGGTGTAAGTGTTCTAACCTCTTCTTAGAATAAATTGTAACATCATCAAGATAGACCACAACACTTTGACTAATCAACCCTCTAAAGGTTATATCCATTATACATTGGAACATTGCACCTACATTTATTAGTTCAAATGGAATTCTTAGATATGCATATTGATGGTCTCCAAAAATGGCATCTTTTTATACCATATTTTCCCTACTCTTAACCCCTTTCTGCTTACCTAGACTTTATATCAATCCAATGTTGCATGGGATTTAGACTTAATGTGTCTCCATTACATTTCCTCAGTATTTCATGTGAATTATGGTTAAATATTAGAGAAATAATGTATTTTTAATTTATCTTTGAAAAATGGGTAAGTTTGTAGATTGTTGAAGATCCAATTGTCACTATTGTTACTGCTATAACCGAAAATCCATGAAGTGGCTACTTGATATTTTTAATGAAGAGGCATGTGAGACTTGGTGTAATGCAGACTACAAGCACCGCTGCAACTATTGCAACACCATGATTCAATTTTTGCAACACCTCTGGCACATGTTGCTACAACACCTTCACATTGTTGCAACACCTCCAATACCTATTTTCACTGAATGCCTATTTTCACAATACCAACTAATAAATGATGAAAAATATTGTTCCAAATATTTTTGGGAAGCTGCAACTCAAAATTAATGCTACACCCAAAACTAAAGGTGTCCAAATCAGAAAATTATTTTCATACGAGTATTATGGAGCAATGGAGATGAATTAGAAAATTTCATAACATGGGTTTTGTGTAGAACATGCTCAATTTGGTGACTCATGAGCAGTCTCCCTCGAAAATGCACAAGGTGGACAATATGGGTGGTTATTTGAAGGAAGTTTTCCCATATTTATTGTTGCGGCCACCTTCTAAACTTGCCAAATGGAGACTACACTTCATTAGTAGATATTTGGCCACAAATCCACATTCCTCCTTTGTCAGCAAGATAACATGCCACAACCAATTTTTCTTAAACAAGAATTGATTGAGTAATTTTCCCATTCAAATATTTTGTTGTTGCAACAATTCCTTTGTATGAATTTTATGTATAAAAAGAGCCATTCACCTCTACAAAAGGGGGGAAGACTCTTAGAGAACAGGTTAAATTTTTAATGGAATAAGTTTTCCAAATTCTCATTTCTAATTCATGATTAATTCATTTGTATAATTTATTATGTTGTCGACTGATTCATTTAATTAATTGTAATGATATGAGTGTTGATTTATTTAATTAATTGTAATGTCATGAGTGTTGATATAGATTAATATTAGCACTCTATTCTACGGAGGTAGGGCCCACTTCAATAGAATAGAGTGTTTTGTAGCTTAGATAGTTTTCCTTAATTTTACATTGTGTGATTTAATTTTGCAACTTGTCAATTATTTGTCGTGTTATTCAATTCATCTATGTTGTTAATTATTTAGGAGGGATTATACCTATTTATTTATTCATGCAATTGATTTTATTTAGTTATGTTCTTAACGTAATGATTATAATTGTTGTTCAGAGTAACAAGGATACTTTTGGCAAGTATTAAATTAGATTATTTTTCTTTCCTGCAATTAGTTAGAATCCCCTTTCCTGTCAGAGTGATTTTCAATTCTTGCAAGTGTGATATTTCTTTTTTGCAAAGTGTGTTATTTCAATTTTGCAATTAGTCTTACTGCACATAGTTGGGGTTTCTTCGGGAAATGGTTGAGTCATATTCTTGATACTTGTAGCTTGTATGGGTTACATATATGGGGTTTCTTTGGGAAACAGTTGAGTCACATTCCTTATACATGTGGCTTATGTAATTTAGGATAGTTGGAATTTCTTCAAGAGATAGTTGAGTCATACTCCTGATACATGCAGCTGGTGTGTTTTACTTTCCATCCAATTTGCTTCATTTTAGCATGTGTGAACTTTATTTCATATAAGTGTGCAAGTGTGACATTTAAATTCCTACAATTAGCTAGAATTTGTGCATAGATCTTGGGTTGCTTCGAGAGACAATTGACCAATACTCTTGATATATGTAGCTTGTGTAATGAGTTATTATAATTAAACCTTTCCAGAGCTTTTGAATTGTCTATACTTAGCTTGAAAAGGTAATCATTGATACTACAACTACATATAATTTTGAAAAACTGAGAGGGGGGGGCGGGGGTGAATCAGTTGTCACCAAGCTTAAAAAATTATGCTTATTTTAAACTCTTTGCAGAGCATTGAATGAAATCACAATAATGCAGGGAAGTAAGCAATAGAACATTCAGCATCATTCACACATATGAGATACACAGAGACAGATATTTCCTGAGGAAACCCATAAAGGGTAAAAACCTCTTCTTCCTTATATGATAAGTAATATTTACATTATGTACATTATCATACTTATGAGCACCAACTCATAATGAGGCTACAACCTCTATTTTGCAAGATGCTACTTGCTGAGAGCACCAACTCTCTAGATTCTCTAGCACCCACTAGAAGGAAGCACCAACTCCCTGGTTTCTCTAGCACCCACTAGAAGGAAGCACCAACTCCCTGGTTTCTCTAGCACCCACTAGAAGGAATCACCAACTCCCCTAAGCGTTCCAGCACCAACTGGATGGAAGCACCAACTTCCAGTCACACAGGCACCAACCTGTAAAATAAAACAGAGAACAATAGTTCTCCCTTGCACCACCCTGCCACCCTGGTTTTTCTAGTTGCAACCAGATGGAAGCTTCAACTCCCTATGTTCAAGCACCCACTTGAACCTCTGAGGAAAACAGTCCTCCCTAGCACCTCCCTACCACCCTGAAATATATCAAATTTTGCTACTGAAACTTATTACAATGATATAATTTTCATCAATCGATTACCAGTCTTATCATTGTTCTGCTACACTGCTCTGCTCTCCTGTATCAGTGTCTCTCTGCCTGCATCTTCTTGCGCTTTCTGATCTTCTGCTTTTCTCTACAAGTGCACCTCAACCTTCTTTTATTGTCTCAGTTATGCATCTTCGTTCTTTGCTTCTGTTGCACTTTATGCTCTGTGTGCCATGTCCCCTCTATGCACCATTCCTCTTCTGTGCATTTTAGTTGCTACACTCTGCCTCCTTCTACACACCTCAATCAATCTCAACAGCCACTCATCTCTTCTCTGTTCTGCATATATATTCACTCTGTGCATCTTCTGCATTCTATATACACAATGCTTTTGCATGCTCTCCCCATGTCGAGTGTTATGCCTAAACATCATTACAACTCTTCAGCTTCTCTGGCCATTAAACCCATGCATCCATCATCACTAGGTGTTATGCCAAGGTTCCTTCGCCTGTCTAGCAGTTGAGAATCTTCGTCTTCTCTATCATAGTCGAGCTCATCCCCTCTATTGCAGTTACAGGCTTCAACGCTCTTCCATCTGTCAATCGCCTCTATGAACAGTCTTCATTCCACTGGCAGATGCCTTGAGACTCTTCAACTCCTCTAGAAATCACACAGAAGTCTCTTTGAGTCCTCTGGCAGAAACCATTAGTGGTTTCTAGCAGTTACAGTGTGAACCTTGAAATGGAGCCTAGCTATGCTAGCTCCTTCCACTTACGTGACCACCGGCGGTGACCACCGACTACATCAACATTTCAGCATTTCGGAATTTTGGTATTCCTGTGGTGAAGAGTTATCTTGACGCTCCATGTCGCAATCCCTGAAACTCCAAAAAAGGAGCTTAGCTGGACTAGCTTCGATCATTTCACCATTTTGCATTTCGCCATTTGGCGATTTCACATGTCGCGAATTCCTGTTGCGGGGCATCTCAACTCTCCAAGTCATGATCTTCGAAATGGAGTTTAGTTGTTAACACCTTTTTCAATTTCTCATTTCGACACTTCGAGTCTCCTGTGATGAAGAGTCTCGACTCTTGACTCCTCCAACTCCCGGTATCCGAAACTCTGATTGATGTGCCTGTTTTGGGATTTTTGGCGTTTCGCATTTCAGCACTTCGGGACTACTGTGATGAAGAGTCTTGACTCTTGACTCCTCCAACTCCCGATATCTGAAACTCCGATTGATGTGCCTGTTTCGAGATTTTTAGCGTTTCGCATTTTGACACTTCGGGACTCTTGTGATGAAGAGTCTCGACTCTTGAATCCTCCAACTCTCAGTATAAGAAAATCTGATTGATGTTGCTGTTTCGGGATTTTTGACGTTTCTCATTTCGGCACTTTGGGACTCCTGTGATGAAGAGTCTCGACTCTTGACTCCTCCAACTCCCGGTATTTGAAACTCCAGTTGATGTGCCTGTTTCAGGATTTTCGGTGTTTCGTATTTCGTCACTTCGGGACTCCTATGATGAAAGAGTCTCAACTCTTGACTCCTCCAACTCCCGGTATCCGAAACTCTGGTTGGTTTTCCTATTTCGTGATTTTGTAAGCCCGCTTCTCTTAGCACTTTAAAGAACGTGCAGGTTCTCCTGGTTTGTACACCTTTGTCTTTATCACCAATTATCTCACTTGCAGGATGATTCTTTTGAGTGATTCCGGAGGAGGAATTTGAAGTTGTCTGCTAATTTGAGTCTGTCTGAGTATCTATGTCTTCATCTAATTGAGAGTCTTCATTTTATGATTCTTGGACCTGTTCATCTTCATCTTTGGTTGTGTCCTCTGTAGAAGACTCATTATTGTACACCTCTCTTGCTAGGATTCCTTCATCAACTTTTATGTCAATACAGTCAACCATTTTATGCAGCCTCTTATTATATCATCTGTATCCTTTACTATTTGTAGCATACCCTAAGAAGATACCTTCATCAACCCTGTCATCATATTTGTCGAGGTTCTCATCATTATTATTTATGTAACATTTACTCCCAAAGACTTTGAAGTGTTTGATTGAAGCAGGTCTCCCATACCATAGTTCATAAGGTGTCTTGTCACTTTGTGGTCTGAGGTGGGCTTTGTTAAGAACATGGACTATTATGTGTATTGCTTCTACCCAGTAGTTTTCACCAATGTTCTTCTTATTCATCATTGACCTGGCCATTTGCTGCACTGTTCTGTTTTGCCTCTCAACTTCTCCATTTTGTTGTGGAGTTCTTGGGATTGTGTATTCTCTCTTGATCCCATGCTTATCACAGAATTCCTTGAAATCACTTGACATAAATTCTCCTCCTCTATCTGATCTTACTGCCTTTAACCTCTTGCATGTTTGATTCTCAGTTAAAGCCTTAAATATTTTAAACTTCTCAAATGCTTCAGCCTTTTCCTCGAGAAAGGCAACCCAAGTAAGTCTGGAGTAATCATCAATAATCAGCATGAAGTACTTTTCTTTCCATGTGCCTTCATGTCTTGATGGTCCACATAAATGCATATGAACTAGTTGGAGTGGTTTCTCTGTTGAAGTAGAGCTCTTGGACTTAAACTGTGTCCCGGTTAGCTTTCCTACTTGGCAGGGTTTACACATAGAATATTGGGGCTTTGATATTCTCGGAAGATCTTTTACTGCCTCAAGATTTTTGAGCTTGATTAAGTGGTCAAAGTTTAGATGTCCAAGTCTCCTATGCCATAACCATCTTTCATCATACTTGCTTAAGTGGCATTCTTCTTTTTCTTCTTTTAACACATAGACATTGTTTTTTGTTCTTATCCCTTTTGCAACTAGCTATCCTGAATTCATAGATTTTATTCTACAGTCTTTAGAGGTAAAAATGACTTCACATCCTCGGTCACAGACTTGACTGACACTAAGCATATTATGTTTCAGACCTTCTACAAACAACACATCTTGATCTTTCCCTTTGCCATTACTCAAACTTACCATTCCTTTACCTTTTATTTTTCCTGGTGCATCATTTCCAAAAGTTACATTCCCTGATTTGCTTTTACTTAGAGTTAGAAACTTACTTTTTCCTCCAGTCATATGTTTGGAACATCCATTGTCAATATACCAGGGTTTATTTTGTCTTTGGGATGATAACACTAGTCCACACTTGTCATCTGCTTTCTTCTTCCAAACCTTGACATTTTCAACAGTGGGGATCAAATCTGGCTTGTAATTCCTTAAGCGACAATCTGCAGCTTTATGTCCATAGTTACGACAGATGTAACATTCTGGTTCACTAAAAAGAAGATCATAGCGATTGTTATGCTCATAACTATTATTATGTTTAACCTGCATCATTTTCCCAGCCATCGCATGATTTATAATTTGAGGTTGTGTGTTGCTTGGTTGTCTCGATCTTTGTTGTGGAATATGGTTATTCATTGAATATCTTGATTGTTCATATCTAAATCTTAAAGAACATTTTATAGCTTTGTGACCAAAATTAGAGCAGAAAAAACAATAACCATAGAAAAAACCTTTGTACCTTGAAAAAGTCTGTCTTCTTTGAGCAAATTGATTTCTTCCATGCTGATGATTTCCTTGAGCAGGGAGTGTATTATTTCTGTGTTCTACAGATTCAGTTCTGGCACCTTTTTCTTTACTCCTCCTAGGCAATTGATTGTCTTCCTTTGTTTCTGCAGTTTTGTTGTTGTCATAGGTTGTAGATTTGAAAAACTTGATGGGTTCTTTTTTTCTTGGTTGACCACTACTTGATCCCTCTTCATAACCCAAACCAGTTTTCAGCTTTGGATTCCTTTATTGATTTAGAATGGTGGCTAATCCTTCTAAGGCTTTGATACTTGACAGATTATGATGATACAAGGCTTGAATCTTCTCCAACTCTTTCCTTGTTTTCACTACTTCTTCCAAAGCTTTATATCTTGCCTTCTTTTCTGATAACTATTGTTTCATAATGTCCTCGATTTTCTTTGCCTCTTCTAATTCCACTTTTAGCAGGGAAAAGTATTCATCAAGCTGTTTACTATCTTTCTCGAACTGTATCAGCAATTTTTTTTTCTTTTGTTCTTAATTCTGAGTTTGTCAATCTCTTCCAGTGCACTGATCAGTTCTCCTTCCATATCAACCACAGCTTCTTCTTCATTAGTCTCACTTCCTGTGCTTTTATTATCATAATCCTCTTTGGCCATAAGTATGAAGTCATTTAGTTTATCTTCAATAGAGGAGTCATTGTCTTCATCATCTGAAGGATCATCATCATTGTTTACACAAAGACTTTTCTTCTTAAAATTATTCTCTTTAAAGAAATTTATGTGTTTGTGCTTCTCCTCATCATCACATGCATGATCCTTTCTTTTGTGAGGACATTTATTTGCAAAATGACCTATCTTACCACAGTTGAAACATTTGAAAAGCAGTTTACCTTTGTATTTGTCTGATCCCTTCATCAGTCTCTTCACAAATTTTTCTTCAATTTCATCAGGCTCAGAATCCTCATTCTTGTCTGCCTTAAATGATGCTTCTCTGGAGGTGGGTTTATCTTTAACTATTCTCATTTCATATGTAGTCAATGTTCCTAGAAGTTGATCAAA
>ML780703.1:435276-451747 GCA_009831015.1 Picea engelmannii | reverse complement strand
ACTACTCCATTTTGTTGTGGAGTTCTTGGGATTGTGTATTCTCTCTTGATCCCATGCTTATCACAGAATTCCTTGAAATCACTTGACATAAATTCTCCTCCTCTGTCTGATCTTACTGCCTTTAACCTCTTTCCTATTTGATTATCAGTTAAAGCCTTAAATATTTTAAACTTCTCAAATGCTTCAGCTTTTTCCTTGAGAAAGGCAACCCAAGTAAGTCTGGAGTAATCATCAATAATCAGCATGAAGTAGTTTTCTTTCCCTGTGCCTTCCAGTCTTGATGGTCCACATAAATCCATATGAACTAGTTGGAGTGGTTTCTCTATTGAAGTAGAGCTCTTGGACTTAAATTGTGTCCTAGTTAGCTTTCCTACTTGGCGGGGTTTACACATAGAATCTTGGGGCTTTGATATTCTCGAAAGATCTTTTACTGCCTCAAGATTTTTGAGCTTGATTAAGTGGTAAAAGTTAAGATGTCCAAGTCTCCTATGCCATAACTAGCTTTCATCATACTTGCTTGAGTGGCATTCTTCTTTTTCTTCTTTTAACACATAGACATTGTTTTCTGCTCTTGTCCCTTTTGCAACTAGTTGTCCTGAATTCACAGATTTTATTCTATAGTCTTTAGAGGTAAAAACGACTTCACATCCTCGGTCACAGACTTTACTGACACTAAGAAGATTATGTTTCAGACCTTATACAAACAACACATCTTAAGTTTTCCCTTTTCCATTACTCAAACTTACCATTCCTTTACCTTTTATTTTTCCTGGTGCATCATTTCCAAAAGTTACATTATCTGATTTTCTTTCACTTAGAGTTAGAAACTTACTTTTGTCTCCAGTCATATGTTTGGAACATCCACTCTCAATATACCAGGGTTTCTTTTGTATTTGGGCTGATAACACTAGTCCACACTCGTCATCTACTTTCTTCTTCCAAATCTTGACATTTTCAACAGTGGGGATCAAATCTGGCTTGTAATTCCTTAAGCGACAATATGCATCTTTATGTCCAAAGTTATGACATATGTAACATTTTGGTTCACTAAAAATAAGATCATAGTGATTCTTATGCTCATAACTATTGATATGTTTAACCTGTGTCATTTTCCCAGCCATCGCATGATTTATAGTCTGAGGTTGTTTGTTGCTTGGTTGTCTCGATCTTTGTTGTGGAAGATGGTTATTCGTTGAATATCTTGATTGATCATATATAAATCTTAAAGAACAGTTGATAGCTTTGTGACCAAAATTAGAGCAGAAAAAACAATAACCATAGAAAAAACCTTTGTACCTTGAAAAAGTTTGTCTTCTTTGAGAAAATCGATTTCTTCCATGCTAATGATTTTTTTGAGCAGGGAGTGTATTATTTCCTTGTTCTACAGATTCAGTTCTGGCACCTTTTTCTTTACTCCTCCTGGGCGGCTGATTGTCTTCCTTTGTTTCTAGAGGTTTTTTGTTGTCATAGGTTGTAGATTTGACAAACTTGATGGGTTCTTTGTTTCTTGGTTGACCACTACTTGATCCCTCTTCATAACCCAAACCAGTTTTCAGCTTTGGATTCCTTTGTTGATTCAGAATGGTGGCTAATCCTTCTTAGGCTTTGATACTTGACAGATTTTGATGATACAAGGCTTGAAACTTCTCCAACTCTTTCCTTGTTTTCATTACTTCTTCTTCCAGAGCTTTACATCTTGCCTTCTTTTCTGATAACTGTTGTTTCAAAATTTCCTCGGTTTTCTTTGCCTCTTCTAATTCCACTTTTAGTAGGGCAAAGTCTTCATCAGGTTGTTTACTATCTTTCTTGAACTGTATCAGCAATTATTTTTTCTTTCTGTTCTTAATTATGAGTCTGTCAATCTCTTCCAGTGCACTGATCAGTTCTCCTTCCATATCAACCACATCTTCTTCTTCATTAGTCTCACTTCCTGTGCTTTTATTATCATAATCCTCTTTGGCCATAAGTATGAAGTCATTTATTTTATCTTCAATAGAGGATTCATTGTCTTCATCATCTGAAGGATCATCATCATTGTTTACACAAGACTTTTCTTCTTAAAATTATTCTCTTTATAGAAATTTATGTGTTTGTGCGTCTCCTCATCATCACATGCCTAATCCTTTCTTTTGTGAGGACATTTATTTGCAAAATGACCTATCTTACCATAGTTGAAACATTTGAAAGGAAATTTACCTTTGTATTTGCATGATCCCTCTTCAGTCTCTTCACAAATGTTTCTTCAATTTCATCAGGCTCAGAATCCTCATTCTTGTCTTCCTTAAATGATGCTTCTCTGGAGGTGGGTTTATCTTTAACTATTCTCATTTCATATGCAGTCAATGTTCCTAGAAGTTGATAAAACTCCAAGTTTTTAGATCATTAAGTTATTCTATAGCAGAGACCTTCGGGTTGAACCTATTTGGTAGAGAACTCAAAATTTTCTGAACTAAAGAAGGTTCCTCAATTTTTTCACCAAGTGCTTTCATTGCATTTACCAGTTCTTCAACTCTCAGAAAGTATTTTCCAATAGTTTCATCTTCTTTCATCTTCAGTTGTTCAAACTTTACTCTGTAGGTTTGAAGCTTGGCGTCCTTTACCTTCTCATTACCTTCATAACTACTAATGAGTTTGTCCCACATTTCTTTGGCAATTCCTAGGTGCATAACTTTTACAAACTCTGCTTGTGCAAGCCCACTCAAGATAGCATTCATAGCCTTAGCGTTGAAGCTAAATTCTAGCTTGTCATCCTTATTAGCTAGTACAACTGGCTTTACATAACCAGTATCTACCACATCCCAGACATCTGCACCTAAAGCCATTATGTAGGTTCTCATTCTAACTTTCCAGAAGGCAAAGTTTGTTCCATTGAATAGAGGAGCCTTATTGGTTGAATTTCCTTCATGGCTTGACATGTTTAAGCTCTAGGATCTACCCTTAGATAAAAGGGGTCGGCTCTTATACCAATTTTTGAACAACTGAGAGGGGGGGGGTGAATCAGTTGTCACTGAGCTTAAAAAATTATGCTTATTTTAAACTCTTTGCAGAGCACTGAATGACAATCACAGTAATGCAGGGAAGTAACCAATAGAACATTCAGCATCATTCACACATATGAGATACACAGAGACAGATATTTCCTGAGGAAACCCATAAAGGGTAAAAACCTCTTCTTCTTTATATGATAAGTAATCTTTACATTCTGTACATTATCATACTTATGAGCACCAACTCATAATGAGGCTACAACCTCTGTTTTGCAAGCTGCTACTTCTTGAGAACACCAACTCTCTGGATTCTCTAGCACCCACTAGAAGGAAGCACTAAATCCCTGGTTTCTCTAGCACCCACTAGAAGGAAGCACCAACTCCCTAGTTTCTCTAGCACCCACTAGAAGGAAGCACCAACTCCCCTAAGTGTTCCAGCACCAACTAGATGGAAGCACCAACTTCCAGTCACATAGGCACCAACCTGTAAAACAGAGAACAACAGTTCTCCCTTGCACCACCTTGCCACCCTGGTCTTTCTGGTTGCAACCATATGGAAGCTTCAACTCCCTATGTTCAAGCACCCACTTGAACCTCTGAGGACAATAGTCCTCCCTAGCACCTCCCTACCACCTTAAAATATATCAATTTTTGCTATTGAAACTTATTACAGTGATATAATGTTCATCAATGGCTTACCAGTCTTATCACTATTCTGCTACACTGCTCTGCTCTCCTATATCAGTGTATCTCTGCCTTCATCTTCTTGCACTTTCTAATCTTCTGCTTTTCTCTACAAGTGCACCTCAGCCTTCTTTTACTGTCTCAGTTATGCATCTTTGTTCTTTGCTTCTGTTGCGCTTTATGCTCTGTGCGCCATGTCCCCTCTATGCACCATTCCTCTTATGTGCATTTCAGTTGCTGCACTCTTCCTCCTTCTACACATCTCAAT
Source organism: Picea engelmannii (assembly GCA_009831015.1). Lineage (NCBI taxonomy): Eukaryota > Viridiplantae > Streptophyta > Pinopsida > Pinales > Pinaceae > Picea > Picea engelmannii. The sequence goes on along the minus strand of ML780703.1, from coordinate 447,808 downwards.
CAATATCAACAGCCACTCATCTCTTCTCTGTTCTACATATATATGCACTCTATGCATCTTCTGCATCCTCTATACACAATGCTTCTGCATGCTCTCCCCATGTCAAGTGCTTTTCCTGAACATCATTACAACTCTTCAACTTATCTAGCCATTAAACCCATGTGACCATCATCACTGGGTGTTATGCCAAGATTCCTTCGCCTGTCTAGTAGTCGAGACTCTTCGTCTTCTCTATCATAGTCGAGCTCATCCCCTCTGTTGCAGTTACAGGCTTCAACGCTCTTCCATCTGTCAATTGACTCTATGAACAATCGTCATTCCACTGGAAAATGCCTTGAGACTCTTCAACTCCTCTAGAAATCACATTGAAGTCTCTTTGAGTCCTTTGGTAGAAACCATCAATGGTTTCTAGCAGTTAGAGTGTGAACCTTGAAATGGAGCCTATCTATGCTAGCTCCTTCCACTTACGTGACCACTGGCTACATCGAAATTTCGGCATTTCGGCATTCGTGTGGTGAAGAGTTATCTTGACGCTCCATGTCGTGATCCCCGAAACTCCAAAAAAGGAGCTTAGTTGGACTAGCTTCGATCATTTCGTCATTTCGCATTTCGCCATTTTGAGATTTCTCATGTCACGAATTCTTGTTGCGAGGCATCTCGACTCTCCAAGTCGTGATCTCCAAAATGGAGTTTAGTTGTTAGCGCCTTTCACAAATTCGCATTTCGGCACTTAGGGACTCCTGTGATGAAGAGTCTCGACTCTTGACTCCTCCAACTCCTGGTATCTGAAACTCTAGTTGATGTGCCTGTTTCAGGATTTTCGACGTTTCGCATTTCGGCACTTCGGGATTCCTGTGATGAAGAGTCTCGACTCTTGACTCCTCCAACTCCCAATATCCGAAACTCTGGTTGATGTGCCTGTTTCGAGATTTTTGGCATTTCGCATTTCGTCACTTCGAGACTTCTATGATGAAGAGTCTCGACTCTTGACTCCTCCAACTCCCGGTATCTGAAACTCTGGTTGATGTGCCTGTTTCAGGATTTTCGGCGTTTCGCATTTCGGCACTTCGGGACTCCTGCAATGAAAGAGTCTCGACTCTTGACTCTTCCAACTCCCGGTATCTGAAACTCTGGTTGATTTTCCTGTTTCGGGATTTTGTAAGCCCGCTTCTCTTATCACTTTAAAGAACGTGCAGGTTCTCCTAGATCCAACGACAGTCGAACCCTGCGCTTGAATCTAATGCCCGAGATCTGTCCTCCATCTGCGCGCTTGACCTATCTGAATTCAGATATGATGGTCATCGGGAATTCTCAATGGGATCCAATGATCACTGTCACTTCTCCTCCCGAGTGTACACATCCTCCTGACTTGGAGTAATTTCTAAGTGTCAAAGGCCTTGTCCTTTGATCCATCTAAGATCCTGAGTACACTATCTCTCTTGAGCTTTGGAAATGAGTTAACCTCGTTCCTGGTGCACAGCTACGCACTGTGTGCAACTCTGCGCTAATTCTTCTGATCTTACATTGTTCCTATTTTGCCATTGCTGCATACTCTAATCTTTCCATCAATGACAAGCACACTCTGCCTGTAAACATGCCAACATATAAAACCGATGGAAGAGTATAATGTATCCTGCATGTATAGTGCACGGTAACTTGCAATTTCCATACAAGCCTCGGATTGATAATTAAATGCACAATATTTTTAGTTGTCTTGCTGAGAAATTAGAAAGTTAATTAAAAATCCCATCACATATGTCTCCACTTCATGCAAAAGGTGGTCTTAAATAGGTCAGATTGTCTACCGACACTTGGTTGTATCCATAAAACCTGTCTAATAACAAGATCATTTCAGCACCAGAGATGAGCTATAAGATATGTTCCATTGAAGGAACAAGGTAGTTATATTTTTTAGATGCTTGATTAAGATTTCAAAAATCCACGCATAGTTTGATCTCCCCATACTTCTTCCTAATATTTACAAAACTTTCCACCCAAGCAGAGTGGTGAACTTTGAAGATGATCTTGAAATCTAATAGATTATTTATCTCTTTATGTATAAGTGGCTCAAGAGTTGGATGGAATTTGTGTGGGATGACATGTTGTATGATATTTCTATCATAATTCCATGTAAATACATCCTTATACACTTTTTTTATTCTAAATAGTAGGTCCCCAAATTGATGTGTTTGGGGTTATCTTCAATGCCCAAATTGACTAACTCATGGCTCATAAAAGAGTTATCCATATTCACATTTACTGTTTTCTGAAACCTTGTCTATAGGTCGACCATATTTTCGAGAGTCAAAACTCCTTTTGGAATTGAGTTACATTTGAGTTTCTCCATGCCATTCCTACATATTTGAAAATCTTTTTCATGTTCCTCATAATCTACAATAATATCCTTTAATGTTCATGCATCAGTGAGGAATTCAATAATCTATCCATCATCATAAAATACCTTCTAGTTGGTTACATTGTGTGGGACTGAGGGTTTGAAAATTCATCATTGAAAAGAGAAAATCTTGAAGTAGTGTTAGCTAAAATATCAACAACTGCATTTTTCAATCATGGTATAGAAGTGATGTTAAGTGCATCAAAATTATTAATTATCTTCCAAATCTATGATTGACATATTTTTATATCGGGAAACATATATCGCATGGTGTTTTTTACCTCTCTGACGATAATTTCAAACTCACCAAAAACCTTTAGGCATTTTACCTTTAGATCGATATCATTTCTCAAACCTTGATCAAAGGCATCATATTCAATTGTTTTATTGGTGCACTCAAACTCTAATCGATAGGAAATCATATTCATTTTCTTGTGTGGTTCGATAAGAATATAGCCTACATTAGATCTTTCCTATGATCTAGAGCCAACAAAAAATAGAGTCCAAATTTTAGTATCTAAGTTACATCTAAGTCAGAAGAACTATTACTAGCTAAATTTAGTATTGTACAATTATTATCATCAGTTTCTATGTAGTGAAGGAGTTTGAATTGTGTTTAGGTTTCAAGAGGTGATTGTTGTGTTGCATAACACCCAAAGTCAATTTCCAACAAGCAATTGTTTAAGATTGAGTGTGAAAAATTGATAGGTTGATTATGGCCTTCCAACTCCGTAACAATGTGTTTCATGTGAGCCTCTCTATCCACCTTGATTCAACTCATTTCTACTTTATAAGGAAACCGCATGTGTGACCAGTCAATAGTGAAATAACCCCACAGATTTTGTGACCGATTTCTACTCAACAACAAACTGTCAACTTTAGGAATATCAACAACAATGATGTCAATAATTTGACAAACTCTAGGGTTTGAGGCTAATATAGTCCTGACATCTTTAAACACGCCCATAATTGTCACATCGGCCCTATCCAACTGAATGATTCAAGTAGTACACTTGGAAGGAACAATATTAATCTTTTGACACATAATATGGCATCATATTGGATGCCTCTCCTAACTCTACTAAACAATTGTGGACATAATTATAATTTTAGATTTCAAAAGCTAAGATAAATGGGGGCATTTGTGATTTCAAATATGTACCTATGTTGGTTGCATTTATTGCATATTTATGTGTTTCTTTAACCCCCTCTTTATCTTCATTTTTTGTCTATTTTTAGTAGGATTTTGTTTACTATCATGTGTGGTTGTAATTTTTTGTTGTGAATTAGAGAGAGACTTGAAGGTTTTCTAGAATAAATCTCTCTACTGAGGAAGATTACAGATCTCATATATGGATAGAATGGCTTTAGTATTTTTCATCTCTTCTATGACATTGTACTATGCAGTTCACATGGTTGAGTTTTCCACTATGGATTTATTCGTTTCAGTAACCTTGGCGGGATTCTTGAGTTGATATGGAGTCGTGTTATTATAAGCTTGATAAGGGGGTGTAAATTTTATAGCTACTTTGTTGATTTTAGAAGGAGGATTAAAAGTGGAGACATACACTTTACTCCTTAAATTATAATATTTAGGAGCATACTAAGAAGTCCATAATTCTCCCACTGACACTTCTCCTACTGCATCCTCCTCAAGATCAATTTCCTAGTTCCAAAGGAACATGGTTGCTTCACCTGTTATTTCCCCTTCCTATATAGTTTCCTTAGATTCATCTTCTTGAGAAGTTTTATCTGATAGTGACTGTTGAACACGAAGTTTATTTATAACTAAGGTAATCAAATTGTTCCACTAAGGACATGTTTTCCTAGAGTGGTTAGCCTGATGGAAGGTGCAAAAGTTGTCCATTCCCACCTCCTCCAAATTTCGGTTTAAATTAGATGGTTTTGGGGAATTTTGTGGGGTATTGGATCTTTTGTGAAAATGATTAAATGTTCTTGGATTAAATGTTCCTTCACTAGAATTATTCTTGATATCAACTACTTCATAGGATAAATTTTTAACCATTTTAAGTACACTTTCCAAATTGATGGGTTTCTTATCTACAAGTTTAGTTAATAAAAAAGGTTGTCTATTTACCACCATAGCTTTGTTATCTTCCCCTCTTGGATTTCCACCAAAGTGAGCATTTATTTCTCCACCTTCTTGGTTTCCTTAAAATTTTCTGCCAACTTTTTTTTATCAGTTGTTTTGAAAAACATGGCAATATATGCATTCATAACAGGTGTGTAATATTAAACGACTACCCCCTCGGTTGGTTGGTCGTTAGCACATAATTTATTAAGAATTTTGGTGAAGATTTGATTTAAATCTTTAATTCATTCTTTCTTCTCCATTTTAATGGAAATTAATTCTTTTAACAAAGTAGCTGGAGTTTTTTCTTCACCAAACTTGTTAATAAATTCATTTTCAATGTCATCCCAACTTGTGATTGAATATATAGGTTGACTACAGTACCAAGTGGATTCCTTGTTTTCAAAGGTATACAGGAACAACCCATGGAACACATCCTCATGTTCTACATTCATTAAACACACACCAAATAGAAATTTTTTATGTGGTCCTCTAGGGCAAATGATTTGTTGGGGTCAAATTTAGGCATAATTTTTTTCAGGGTACTTGGGAAAATCGTGAAGTTGCCCCCCTTATTGAGGGAACCTTGGAACATCTATAACATCCCTAGTTTTAAATCCATGAAAATTACAATGTAATTATGTTAATGTGATTTAGGTTGGTGAGTCGATAAGTTTGGGGTAGAGATCATGTACTAATTTATATGGTCGAGGGTTGAGCTATGTAAAATGTACATTGGAATAATTAATAAAGATAATAATTGTTGGATGCAATATGAGAGGGATAGTAATTATGGTGGGATATGATTTCACAAGAGAGGGGTATCAATGGGGGTTTTGAGGGGTTTCCATGTTCCTTGAGTCTTAAGCCATCTTCATTAATCAATTTTCCATTTATCCATTTATCCCTTTGAATTATTCAGCACTCAATCATTGAATTCATGTAAGAGGATTAGTGTGTGAGATAACCTCATAGAGTTATTGAGAGCGTGGGAGAAGTGTGAGAGTCAATAAATCCTTTTGGGGAAGAGTGAAAGACAAGAATGGAAGGGAGAAGAACAAAAATTGGTAGGGGTATGGTAGACAATTTTTGGGAGAGGTTGGTTTTTGGGGCGGCAAGAGGGGAGTTAAGTGTTGGGAAAGAGTGCCAACCATTATGTGCTTGAAGGAAACCATTATTAGTTTTTTTTACACTGGAATTCTGGCTTGTGTGCCTATAAAAACAGGATGTGTGCATGTGAAGAATTTTCCTATCGAGGAAATGGCTCAAGAGCCCTGTGAAGGATGTTGGAGCACTCTTGGAGCAGCTGAGAGTTCTTGGAGTCCATATTTGTGAGATTCCAAGCCAACTGAGTGCACTAGATCCCTAGAGGGAAGTGGAAAGGCTCGAGGGACTCCATGGAAGAGAAGGGGGGGATCCCATTTCTTGGGTTGTGGGGGTTGATGAGAAGAGAGTTGGTGGATTCGAACTATTGTTGGAGTGGAACCTAGGTTTTGGAATATTTATCATGGAGAGTGGACAACCAAGAGGGATAGACATCCTTGTGGACTCATAGCCTCAGATCTAAGGTGTCTTGTTGTTGAGAGAAAATGAACAACAAACCTATGGCTGGGAGGAACGTCCTTCGTACACAACTAGTTGGTTATTTTATAAAAAGAAAAGTTTATTGTTATGTTAATTATGTTAATTTTGATGTGTCAATAGTTGTATTTGAATGATGTGTTTAATTTATTGAAGGGTTGCATTCATGTTTTTCAAATATGTTATTAGATGCATGTTAAATTATGGGTATGGTGCCCCTTGGTTTATTTTATATGTATGGGGTGTTTTAAATTTTGTTTTAGTAAGAAGGTATGTTATAAATTGGTATCAGAGCTTAGGTTGGAACATCAGGCTTAGAGGGGACTACTACACTAGAAATAGAAGTTGCTACATGTGTTCTAGTTGGGGAAAATTTGTAAAATCGATGACAATCCCAAATTTTTTGGAGTATTTTAACTGAAAATCGACATCGGTATGTCAAGAATTAGAATTCAGTAAGTGGGTTTTGGTCTTAGAGGAAAAAATGGTCAAATATGTGACGGACACATAAGGTTTTTGGGACAAAATTTGAGTTCACCCAGTAGAAATATGTGGGGTTAGAAATTTCAAGTCTAGGGAAAGTGTAAAAGCACAAATTCATCAATTCCAGATTTATACAGAAATTGACTGGAGTATCATATTCTAAATCCAAGAGTTGATATGTGTTCACAATCATAAATTGTATCTATTCCCAATATAATTTTTTTATGATTCCTAACAAATTTTCTACTATAGGTATCCAAAGTTAGCCTTTGAAAATTGTTGCACCAATAAAAACCCGACACAAATGAGCGGAAAAATGGAAATTTTGCAAACTTCATAAGGATGTAAATTTTAGCTCTGAACTCGAAATGAGACGTGAGTACAGTCATTGGAAATGTAATATATAGGAAAACATGAAGGAATGTTTAATTTCTCCAAGTAAGCATACGTTCATTCTATAAAGTTGCAGGAAAATGGAGAATTGGATTCCATGAACCCTGTAACTACTCAATATGAAGATTTTCCAAACAATGACAAATTTTGAGAAAATCATTCCAAGTGTTAGAGATATAGGACAGATGCAAGTATCAAGTATGAAGGAGTGTAGATGCTCATTATTGTTCCTATACAATGGTGTGGAGGCACATTTGGAAGTGCAATAGCCCGGTAATGAAAAGTGGATAAAGGGCTCATGAAGAGCATAGCCAAATTAGTATTCAGCTACTACATGGTCTGAATGGATTGCAAAGGAGAATCAATTGAAATTCTCACACAAAACATGAATCCATTAGATGAAGAATTCCATCAATGGGAATAGAAAGGCAAGGTAAGACTTCATAGCCATGAAGATATAAATGCAATGATGGATGGAGAGCTTGCCACAAAATAAAAGTAAGGAACTCATAGATGGTGAGTGAGTCATGGGATGGAATAATTAAGGTTCAATTCACTTTTAATTGAAAATGGAAAATACAACACTCCATTGGAATCAATTAAGTCTTGAGCAGACAAATAGGGATTCACAAGAGATTACTAACTAAAGTACAGGAAAGTATTCAAAATTGAGCAAAGCCAATGGAAATCTAGAAATAATGGCAATGGATGCCATAATGTTAAGGGTTAAGCTGGTTGGAAAATATTGCAGTGTTATATGATGGTATGATATAGAGGACATCATCCCAAGGTCCTATAAGGTTCTAGCAATGTAAGGTTGGAACATGATTGTGTACGTGGAGGCAGTGGATAATAGGGAATATTGGTTGGAAATGCATAATGGCCAAGTGGGACTTGGCTAGAAAATGTTCAAATTAAGGATTTGCAGTGCACATATGAGAAAAAATATAATACACGAGGTTGTAGGGATGTGGAAGGATTCAAGGACAACTACATGGACAACAAGAAGCTAAAACAGATATGCACTAGAGTACATAATGGAAGTGATGCATGATTCATACAATAAAGCTAGAATGTTTGTGCATGAAGTAGGCATGATGAGATTGAATACTTAATGAATATTGACATGCATTTGTGCATGTGGACATGCATGAACATGTTTGTGGCATGCTTGTAGACGGAGAGTGGTATGTTGTTACATGTGAAATAATGATGTCGTGATAATTGAACAAGACTAATGATGAATTGTGTATCTATGAAAAAAATTTATAGCAATACTGGAAATGATGTTCATGATTTTTTTGTTGTATATGAAATCTATCCATATGAAGACAGAGGATGGTGGGAACGTTGATCAAGAGGTTGGTGAATGGAACTTGTGATCTTCTACAAAAATATAAGTTGATTAGGTAGCATCAAGTAATTTAATAACAAACATGCAGGTATGCATTTGGGTTGCTTATGATGCATAAATGTTGAAGGAATTGAGGTAAGAGTTCCTTCAGTTAAATTTCAATATTTGAGTTGATGTAAAGACCGAGGGCCTTGAGTATACAAATGTTGTTTAATGCTCATCTGTGAGAAATTTAATTGCGTGTCATGTTATGTTGGATATGATATCATAACCAAGTCAAGTTATGAGACATATTAATGCTATAACAATGAATTCCAATAGAGATAGCCATGTGTGAGGCCATGTTGTGGTTGGATATGGAAGGGATATTGTGCCATACAAGTTCTTAATAGTCTTCCCCTGTATAACCGATGTTTGGAATGCAAGCTATTTTCCGACATTGAATAGCACCAGGGGATTATATTCCTAGTGTTTTATATGGGTTGAAGAGGAAGGTATCCAAATGATTGAACAAGTAAATGGGGAAGAATTCAGATGATGTGTTGAGGCATTGGCTAGACCTTGTAACTCACCATGGCGAAATACATGACATAGATATGTGGTATTTTGGAGTCAATGCAAGGATGCATTTTGTAGATGTGACCATGCGAATTGGCACATCGGTTTATTTATTGCTAGATTTGATTGCATTGTGAAAATTTTGGTGTGCTAGATAATACATATACGGGGAATGATCATTTCATTCCATTTGATATGATTAATAGGAAGAAGTGATTTAATTGTTAATATTGAAAATTATGAAATCACTTTGTGAACCATTGTAAATGTGCAATGAAAATATAATGTGCATGAGATACTAACAAATTGTTTGGTTGAATGAAATTTGAGAAAATTGTAGGAAGAATGTTTTCAAGTATGCCAATGGTGTAATCCCATAAGGAAGATCGATGTATGTTGTTGCAAGAGAAAAACATTATGAGAGGGGAATTTCATGCTTGGGAAATTTAGTTTTCTTATATGAAATAGATATGAATTGAAATTGCTATGATGATATCTCATGATGAATGTATCTGTGTGATATAGCATAGATGATGGTTATAGAATATGGAAATCTCAAGAAGAAGGATACTATTAGAACATTGGAACCCTATGATTGCCACGAGGTGTAGATTGATAGTGGATGCGTGGGAATGAGTTGGTGCTCTCCTTGTATGTGAAATCATTGGCAAGATGGATCGCCCAAGGAACTGTGTAGCAACGAAGGGGATGCTTGAACCTGGAGGGTGAGTATAGAAAGGAAGAGGCAACTTAATAATGCATATGGCATGGTGGCTAGAATCATGAGGGTGTGTCAAGAAAGAATAGTGAGTCAATTTTTTTCCTATGACGTATTTGTGAAGAACATGATAGCAATACAAATAAGTATTAGATCATGATTTCAAACTTCCTTTAATACATGTTTATATTTTGGAGTTGAGAACTCCTATGAATAAGATAATTGTTATATGATAAGGGTTATAAAATGTATGTTTTCATGATGGTTGTATAGGAACAATTGAAGAATAGAACCATAAATGAGTGCAAAGAAAGAAGAGAATCAAAGGGAAACAGAGCTTGGGAACAAAGGCATGGAACAAGTAACATCCAGTAGACTTGTTGCAGCTTGAATAAAGAAAAGTGGATTTGAATATGCAATGCAGGAGGTACACCTGCAACTATTTGAAGGTTTGGAGATTCCATTATCATAGGTAGAGTTCCTAAAGCCATAGCTATGAGACTTCTTGCCCAACCTTGTGTTGGATCCCTGGAGGGAAGAGGTACAACCTGAGGGACTATGGTGCAGAGAAGGGGGTACACTTCCTTGGGTTGCATAGGTTGAAGGGAATGTGAGCATGTTGGTTGGAATTGTTGTGGAAATCAACAAATTATGAAAGTGGTTGTAGTTGGGATTCCTAGAGCTTCATCTTCTATACTTCCTGGTTGGTTTTACATTGGATCCTAGAGGGGAGTGGTAAATTTCGAAGGAATATAGAGTAAAGAAAGGGGTACACTTCCTTGGTTTATGTAGACTGAGTGGAAAGAGACATTGTCAGTCAGAAGTGCTACAAGAATTATGAATTGTAAAATCCTTATGTATGGATTTTGGGGCTGAATTTCCTATGTATCTATGGTCTTATTTTTGAGTTGGGGTGCCTATGTATCTATGAGTTTTTTGGGGGTCAGAATGCCTATGTATATATGCTTGGGATGGAATTACTATGTGATATTAGAATGGCAAGAATATATGTTGATTAAAGGCTAGAGAGCCTATCATTGTGATATGTTTGTACACATGTATTGTGTTGTGCACTGAGGACAATGCAAAAATAAGGGGGAGGGGATGTAACATCCCTCGTTTTAAATCCCCGCAAATTATAATGTAATTATGTAAATTTGATTTAGGCTAGTGAGTTAATATGTTTCACCCAAAGAGTTTGTACTAATTTATATGGCCGAGGGCTGAGCTACATAAAATGTACATTGAATAATTAATAAAAATAATAATCTTTGGCTATGATATGAGATGGGCGGTAACGATGTGAGGGATATGATTCCACAAGAGAGAGGGCTCAATGGGGGTTTTGAGGGGTTTCCATGTGCCTTAAGTACTAAGCCATCTTCATTAATCATTTTTTCATTTAGCCATTCATCCCTTTGACTTATTCAACACTCAATCATTGAATTCATGTAAGAGGATTGGTGTGAGAGATCACCTCATAGAGTTATTGAGAGAATGAGAGAAGTGTGAGAGTCAAGCAATCCTTTTGGAGAAGAGTGAGAGCCAAGAAAGCAAGGGAGAAGAAGAAAAATTGGTAGGGGTATGGTAGAAATTTTTTGAGAGAGGTTGGTTTTTGGGGCAACAAGAGGGGTTTTGAGTGTCAGGAAAGAACATAAGCCATGTTTTGCTTAAAGGAAACAATTATTGGGTTGTGTTTACACTGGAATTTTGGCCTGTGTTCCTATAAAAATGGGATGTGTGCCTATGGAGATTTTTCTTGTGGAGGAAATTTCTCAAGAACCTTTTGAAGGTTGTGGTGAGAACTCTTGGAGTAGTTGAGAGTTCCTAGAATCTCAAGCTGTGAGATTCCTATCCAATTGGGTGTAATATATCCCTAAAGGGAAGTGGTAAGGCTTGAGGGACTGCATGGAAGAGAAGGAGGGATCCCATTCCTTGGGTTGAGCAGGTTGAGAGGAAGAGAGTTGGTGGATTTGAATTGTTGTTAGAGTGGAACCTAGGTTTTGGGTTTTTTTATCATGGAGAGTGGACAACCAAGAGGGCCAGAACTCCTTGTGGAATCATAGCCTCATCTTGAGGGTGGCTTGTTGGTGAGAGACATTGAACAACAAGCCTATGGATAGGATGAATGTCCTTCATACGTAGGTATATAGTTATTTTATAAACAAATAAGTTTATTTTTATGTTTATTATGTTAATTCTGTTGTGTAATATTTGTATTCAGATGTTTTGTTTTATTGCTTGAAGGGTTGCATTCATGTTTTTCAAATATGTTGTTAGATGGATGTTAAATTATGAGTCTGTGTTCCCTTGGTTTATTTTATATGCATGGGGTATTTTAAATTTTGTTTTATCATGAAGGTATGGTATATCATCTATGCAGTCACACGATATTGGTTTCCAACCATTTGATAAGCTAGTAGTTGCTATAAAATTGTGAAATCTCACTTTTTGAGCTTAGCGCTAGGAGTTGGAGAATGTGTGATATGAGGTGAATATTGGGTTGATGGTAGGATTTGGTCCATAGATTCAGGAATATTTTGAAGAGAAAGCTCCACTAGATCTTCCATAACGTCAACCAATATTTCTTCCCTAGTTTGAATATGGTGTCCATGAATTGCTTGTCCTTTAGGTAGCTAGGGTGCAATAGGTAGCTATCTAATTTGTTGAGAATATGCTGAGGTGAGATCATGTAGAGAATTTAACCTTTGGAAAGGAACCATGTAAATGTGTCTGAGGTGTGGTTCATGATTTTTGAAAGCATTTGAACTCTATTCAAATATAGTCTCTAGATCAAAATTATCACCTTGGGTGTTGAAATGGCTAGGTCAAGTTCATGGTTTGAAGGTTTAGAATGATGACTATGTTCAAGGAGTGAGTATTTCTACCTATTATGGCCGAAACAAACCCCCTTTAACTTTTTCTCTTACAAGCTAAAGCAAAGCCCCCCCCCCCCCC
>ML780703.1:396739-407512 GCA_009831015.1 Picea engelmannii | reverse complement strand
TGTTGAAAATTAATTATTTTCAAATATGCAAAGGAATTGTTCATGTCATGAAATTTTAAGAGCACATGGATTTGTGGAATGTTCCATGTAATTGGTTTTTAAAATATGTTTTGATTGAGCATCTACATTAATCCATGTTTCTTGATTTCTGGAAACTTGTTTTGTTGGACTGAATGAAAGAACTTGTATGTGATAATTGGATTGGAAAATTGTGTTGCAAATCTTTTACACCAGATCATCAATTCTTGTAATCTACTTTGTCCTTCATTTCAGATTTCAACTTTGGGAATTTTTCTATTGGGCTTGATATTGAATGGTTCACATTTCTTGATTGGTTATTTCTCTTGGCTTCCTCCCCAAGATTTCACTAAAAACACTTTTATGTTGCTACCACCCGCTTTATTACTTGCTTATGGGTTCTATTCTTATTTTTCAGCTAGTTTTTATCATTTTGATGACTGACACCATAGATTCATATTCCTTTTAGTTTAATTTTCTTTTTCATGAATTCAACTCAGTTTTAGTGCTTTCATGTTGCTTGTACATATTGCTTCCATATTTTGATTTGAATGTTGGCATTTCTCTGAGCTAGTTTGACTCTTAATCTTCCTTGAGGATTATTCTTTAAATTTGAGTGAGGGGCTAGTCTAATTATGGTCACATACTGAAGAAATGTTTTACAAGTCATAAGATGCATGGGTTTCTCTATTTGAATGAACATTCATGAAGTTCTCAGCTGTAGGTATGGACTTATAGTTGTGGTGAAACACATGTTCTTTCTAAGTGTACCATGATAATCCACAAGTATAGGAAGGTGTCTATCCACTCTTTTCTTCGAGCTCCATCCACTTCACATTATTAAAATGGTCAATACTATGATGGTTTTTGGGAGACTTGTGGGTTAAACTAAAATGAAAAACATCTACTCAACAAATCAAAGCAACTCTCGTATCACCCCGCTTTCTTCATGCCCTATGTGCATATGCATATCTATATCTAAATCTAAAATGGGTGAGCATTTTCTAAAATAAAAAGGAAGTTGAAAGCACTATTAATAGTGTGGGAAGTACAAGTAAACCCATCGGGGCTATGGACGCTTGCTGGCAACGGAGCTATGCTTGTATGGTACCGAGGCAACTTTGTCGGGGCTATGGACACTCCCTGGCAGCGAAGCAATGCCAGGAAAAGAGAGACGAGGAACACCTTATGTAGATGTATGCATGTTATGAAAGTGAAAACTCATGGTCAAACCAAAACCAATATGAAGTGTGCAACCAATGAAAATTGTCTTCATTTTGTTGAACTTATCTTAAAACTCATGTTAGCACTAGGAGTTTTCAATACCCATGTTTCTCCCAGTTTGTAAATATAAATATAACTGGCCAAGAGACTATGGCAGACTAAATATGTGTGAATTTTTGATTTGATGAACCTTCGTGTAAAAGGGTCAATGTATGAATTTTTTTGTTATTAATAGAAATTGGATATGTGTTGCACAACTACTGAAAATGGGGAATTTTTTCAAGATAGACCATGGATGCTACGAGAGATATGGTGAGGGAAAACCAAGAATGGTTGATATGAGCCTCACTAGACCAGTATTGGGTGTAATTGCTCAATAGTCCTCTGACCCAGAAATGAATTACCAGTCAGGTTGGTGGTTGGAAAGCCATCCTCAAGAGTTAATGAGGAGATGAGGCAAGGTACCCATCTATAAGGCTTCCAGGCCTGACCACGAATTTGGATTCGGACCCACACAACCTTGTTGAGGAAGGCAAGAAAGGAGTTAATTCGGAGGACAAAGCCATATATGCAAGATAGTAGAGTAGAGAAAACACTCTCCCGAGAAGAGAGTGAGAATACTTCGACTCTGGAGTTGAGAGGAAAAGCTGAGCAATAAGCTCATTCTGGATGTAAGAAGCCATGGGAAGGGTTTGGCTACAAGATGATAAACGAGGTTGACGAGTGATTAAGGAAGTACTCGTGCAGACCTCCTTGCTTGGAGTAGAGAAAACCAATTTCCAATCTCCTATGGGAGGAGGAGAGTAACCTTCGTCCCTGACTATCATGGAGAAAGGAGAAAGAATATCTCTCAGAGCATCATGGTCTAGCTCAGGGGTGGCTAGTGGTAACCTGACTTTTGTGGAGCAAGGAGAAAGAATCTCTCTCAGAGCATCATGGTCTAGCTCGGGGGTGGCCAGTGGTAAATCCGTTAGGAATGGTTGTGCCCATGGTTGGGAGGAAACAAGCACCCCTTTCATCATTCGCTCCACATTCTCCATTTCTGATAAGTATTTTCATACTCTATGTAATATATTGGATGTGATGATCGAATGTCTGAGTTTATGGTTAAGTTTTGCAGTAGTTGAACAATTATTAGACATTCTCTTTTGCATCTGTAAACTGTTATATTTACAAGGTTTTCAATTTATCTTAGTTTAGCTTCTAGAAAGTTATGAGAAGTGAATATGTGGGAGAGTCGGGGTAGGAGTAACTAAAACATCTAAGTCTTGTTGATCCTTTGAAGTCACCTTAGCAGGAATGTCAAGTTCATCTCTGTGAGAGAAGGGTGTTTTTCCCTTCAAAATATCCACCCATATAACTGAGGACTCATGCCCATGTCCTTAACCCATTTGTTGCTAAAAAGATTAGCGCTTAGCCCACAATATTTCCCAAAGGACCCATGTGACCAGGGCATAGGAACCCTGTGCTAGTCCAAAATGAGCTAGCTCTTTCAACTTCGGGACTTCGGGACTTGTGACTCCATAATCCTTGAAAATAACCGAAGGCCAAAGTTGTGAATTGACGAGGACCATCGATCTGGGGATCCAGTGTGGATCCCTCTCAGCTGTTAGATTGGACTTAGGAAGGGAAGTGTTAAGTGCTTCGACGAAGTCCTGCTTTGGGAGAATAGGAGTAGTCTAACGCTAAAACTCTTGAATGTCGAAGTCGCGGAGTAAATCGGGACCGTTGAAAATGGAGGGACATGAGTCAACATATCAACTGTTATCCAAAATTCTAGGTATTCGGAGGTATAGGGATGCACAAGTTTCCCCAGAGCTTTGCAAGCCAGAGTAAATCTTGGCCATGGATTCTAGACACACGTGGCGATAAATATGATGTGGTTTGGAGGGAAAGTCAGGAGATACACACCAAATTCCCGAATGCCGAACTTTCGAAGTGTTGTGGACCGTCGATCTAAGAAGCCCACCCTTGATTGCCCAACTGACCAGGAACGCGTCGTGGAGCGACACATGCCCCCTACTTGTTTCCTGTCTAAGGTTGTCCGTCAAATTAGAGTCGTCGGATGAGAGGGCACGTGGCAAGTGATCCCATAGTCCGGAGACTTAGTAATCTGGAAGAACCTAGCCAAGAACCTACCAAATGTGAAAACCTCTGAAGTCGCGAATGCTGAAATGAATCTCGGTCGTTGGTAGGATGAGGACACTTGGCGCCAGTTTAGAGACTCTAGAGACTTAGCTCTTCGGGGAATTCGCTATGTGAGGAGTTGGAAAGATCTGAAGTCTGGAACTGTGAAGTAACGAGAGTTGTAGATTTATGGATCCACGTGAACTCCAACTAACCGTGAGATTGAAGGGATGGGCAGTTCTTGGTCCAAGATGGCGTGGCATGATGATGTCATTCGATGTGACGTGGGCCCACATTACGCGTGCCACATGTCATCTAGATACGGATGATTCATAGAATCTTTATGACTATTAGAGCATGACATGTGTCACCCCCTAATGAGGACACGTGTCACCCCTTGACCCTCGTTGTGTGTCAACTGTTGGTTCGTGCCCGCCTAACCAACGTGACTGGTGACGTGTTCGAGACTCCAGGAATTTGGATAACTTCAGGAGTTTGAAAGATTCAAGCATAGTATGGAAAATGAATGTACAATGAGGATCGTCGATCGTCGAACGCCGAAATTCCAACGACGATCGTCGAAAACATAGAATGAATACCGTCGATTGTCGACTGCCGAATGTCGAAAAAGGGGCGTTCACCGTAAAACGATGAACGTCGATTGTTGAAGGGATAAGGCCACGTCGTAATATTTTGAGACTTCGGAGATTCGAAAAAAGGAGTGTTTTGCGTCGAATGTCAAAGCCCCTTTTTAACCGTAAGATCTCGGTGGAGGACGTGGGTCGTTGATTCCCTCCATTATTCGACGATTCGGGAATTCGACAACACTGTTGGAAATCTCGAAGTCTGGGAGTTCTAAAGTGTCGAAACCTTCGCTAAGAAGACTCTTAGCTCCTAGTTTTCATCCCAAGGTCACGAGGAGGACCCCGTTAGATGGTTTAATCACGTAGTGGAAGATGTAAACTTCGAGGGAGCAGAATAAGAGGGTTTTGACCGAAAATGAAACAAGGAAATACTAAAGTTTGATGCCCCATCCCTAGAAAGGGTATTTGATGGGTTGGGTGTGTTACAAAGTTTCTCTTAGACTGCTAAAGAGAAATCCTAATACCCATCAATAGATTCCATAATTTGGTAAAAATTTTGTAGAAGTTAAGCTCAAGTGCAACAAATATTTAGGGAATTATATTTAAATATCAACACAAAATCTCCACAAGGTATACACCAACAAGCAAGGTTTGAATAACTTCAGATCAATGTTTTTGAAACATAAATGAAAGATGGAAGACTAAAGAAACATGTAATACATGCATCACATCACAACATGCAATTTTGAGACACATATAGTAGAAATTCTCATCAAAAGGAACCTCCTAAATAATGAGAAATAAAGATCTGATAGCACTTGCACCAGTAGATAACAACAAATCCTTTACTACAACATTTGAAAAAGTAATGAAGATGAATCATTCACCAACAATCCACATCAAAGCAAGATTGAATACAGAATATGGTAATAACAAAAGAGATTGGTCTTTGATTAACCAAGAGTCTTGAATCTGATATATATAGTCATGGAAACTTTTCATAGTTGGCTGCAAAAAATAGTATAAGTTCCCCAATCTAGAATCACTTGAACCCCTCTCTTGATTCCTCTCACCTCTTAAATATAAAATAACATACAAAATATGATTAGGAGGTCGAAACCCATCTCTTCCATTAGATTCTAGGCCTTGGAGATAGTTGGCAACAGTCAAAGAGACAAGGATCCAACAAATTGCTAATTTTCAAGAATTTTTTGGAACTCATTAATAAATTTGTTGCCAACTCACTTCATGAGGTTTTAATGGAGCTAAATATTAGGTGTAGGTTTCCTTTAACATTTAACTGATCTCTGAGAAGTCATTCGAACCCTCCTTGACAGGTGGCAACCTCCAAACAAAGCGAATATCCAAAAACTATGCAAAACAGAGAGTTTGTAGTGCACTGGTGTTTTAATTTTATATCTCAAATTCCAAACTGGGTCAGGCTAAATTTTGGTCAGAAAGTCAACAAGGCTATCATGCTCCTCCACAAAAAATTTCAGAAAAACCCACATCACCATTTTGGATTTATGATAAAATCTTTATAAGAATATGCTACAAGAAATTAGTTTGCATCACCTGACAGTGGCGCTGCGAACTTTCCTATAGGTGGTGTTTTCAACATTTCTCCCAAACGACAAACTAGGTTAGCCTAAATTTTGGTTTGAAAGTCAACAAGGCTATGTTTCTTCTCCACACCAATTTTAGGGAAAGCCCAGTTCGTATTCTTCTAGATATTATGAAAATAAGAGTGTGTTGCAAACTTTTCCAGTTTTAATTAGTTCACAATGCCTTCAACAAGATGCATTGCAAACTTTCTGTAGGTGTCATTTTTTCCCTCTGACAAATGCAACTGATGTCAAAACATGAAAGAAGATTCTGAACCTTTTCCAACATCTCCTACAACCTCTAAGCCAAGAAGAATGTTCTCCAAGAGCAACAGTAACCACAATTATAAGCATCATAAGACAAAAATGTTTCTTAAGGTTTTGTTGGAAGTAAGGTGTATACTAGAACAATATTTGTAGAGGTTATGAAGTAACTTGAATCTGGAATCATGGATGAAATGATGATGACAAGGTTGAAATAAGTCTTGAATAACCATATTTCAAAGCAATTGTGCAAAACAAAGAGTTTGCATCACTAGTTCAATTTGCAGCACATGGGTTTGTAGCAGAGTTTTACATCAGAAGACTTGGCGTCAAATCCCACTCCTTGGTGCAAAAAATCTAGCTTGTCAGCACCTTAAAACTTCCATTATTGACATGTTCAGAAAATTTGCACTGCCAGTTTGTAGAACTTTTCACAAATGGTAATGAAAAGCCACAATGGTGAACCCCGAGAGATGTATGATGATACAATGGAACTGAAATCTTAGAAAACACCATTAGATACCCTTTAGAAATCATAATCATAAAATATTTGACACATGCCCTATTTGGAGTGTTGCGAAGTTCCAAGAGAGTCTGCAGCGCATCTGATTTATGAATTGACAAGACACTATGTGGTTGGATGAATGTCTAAGACCCTTTCGACACTTGTTTGGCTGAAAAAAACCAATGGTGTCCTTCAGTACATATCATGTGCTAACAACTCAAATATGAAGTATGGGCCTTAGAATTCTATTGACATAGATAACAAGTTTTCCCAGTGTGTCACCATTTGTTGTGGCCACAACAAATCCCCCTTTACTTTTGTTTTTACAAGATAAAGCAAAGCTCCACCCCCCCTCCCGCCCCCCTACTAAAACTTCAATTCATGATTCTTAGTTTACCTGTGATGTTTCCTTGACATTCGTATGAGTGGTTGACACATTGTCTTTCTACCTTATATAATTTTCCAAGTGTTTAATGATTTTATATGGTTGTAAGTTTTGATAATCTAGTACATGTATTGAATGAATTTGATGTAGGTTGTTAATCATTTCCCTAGGTGACTTATTCGAAGCTTGATAGCATATGGTGTTTAACATCTTCATCTTTATACTCTCATATATTGGACAACTCTTAACTTGATTCATATGGTCACTAATCCTTTCTATATGCTGGAGATTAGATACATGAAACTATCATGATAGTTATTTAATCTAGATCATAGATTATTTCCTTCAATAAACCTCTCATCTTCATGTTCTTCAAAATCTAGAATTATTCATGAGTTTGCTTAAAGGAAAGGAAATATAAGGTTTTTGATATATTGGAAGATGTCCTCTTAATCACATCACTGATTTTGTCTCCCTCTATGGTTGCAGGAACAAGTTAACATGATATATTTTCTTCATGACTGGTCCAGCCTTGAGATGCATTTGGGGGATGATCTTCTTCACCTTTTAGCCTTTCCTTTCTTTATTGATATTTCCCTCTCTTTCCTTCTATTATTTTCTCTAACAAGACCTCATAGGTGGATTGAAACCCAAGGTTCAATGAAGGAAGAATGAGATATCATCATCAAATTGTGTGGATCTACCATGGATTGTTGGTTAATAGCATTTTCGAGGATTTCTTAGCATTGAGAAGGTAAAAGCAGCGACTGTAGAACATCGGAAATGGAAGTTTTTGAGCTTTCCCACTTTTCCCCACTTTGTTGTGATCGATAATTTTTTAGGATTTTGCAAGAAAAATATCGCACACCAAATATATGAGATTTATGGGAAATTTCTAGAAAAAAAATGGAGACACAAATTGCATGGTTGAATAGGGTGAAAGGGTTTTTCTCTTTCACGGTTGCTTGAAATTGGAGCCCTAAATTCCCTTGTGAGACCCCCTTTTGTTTTGTGTGGTTATGACAATTTTCTAGGTTGAGGTCAAAGGATTTTATTTTATTTCATATATATGTTTGGCCATACTAAAGTGTGTTTGTTTTGGCATGGATATGAATTCCTTTATTGGTCAAGTGACCAAAAAAGAAACCCCAAACACGAATGATTTTTGGAGGCAATGAAAAGAAAAATTTACTTGGGGAGGAGCATTGCTTACTTGGAATAGTGGACAACTAGCAATAGGCAAAAGAGTGTTGGAAAGATTAAATGTGGTCTATTTGATCACCCCTGGCAACAAGGGATTCTTTATCAAGGATGATTTTAAGGATGGAAATGTATTTTAAAATGTAGAAACCTTGGTGAATCTCACTAATCTTTCATATGTCAACTATAAAATGTTGGCAATATTTTTGTAAAAATATTCAAATTTCTAAGGATTTTATATAGTTTGTGTAAATTTTTGGCGATTTTTAAGATAAAATAATTTTATCCTATAAAATTTGGGTGAATCATTTTTAGAACAACGAATCTGTTTTTGTGAAAAAACATGGAAAATTAGCCCATGAGAGAAATTTAGCCCCTAAAATCATCCCTCATCTTTATGCCACTTGCTATCAATTGTTGACTTACACACTTCAATGATATTAGTGAAATGTATAATGAGAAATTAAAAAAACTTTGTGACCTTTTAGAAAGAAAAGCAAGCCCATTTTACCTTCTTTTTTTTTTGTTGTTAAAAGGTCAATTGATGCTTTTCGCACTTGGAGACACTTTGTCCAGTCATGGCTTGTTGCATTATGAGAAACTTTCTATTTGTGTGATATGTCACGTTGAGAGAAGTTTTTCGTCCGAGCGATGGTCTTGTGGTATCACACCCTTGAAGTCTTTCAAAGCCACGATGTGTCACAACTTGCAACTTTTGAATGTCGTGACGTAGTGCAACTCTCAAAATTTTCAAGCTCGCAATACATCGCAACTTAGAAAGTTTTCAAGCTTATGATACATTGCAACTTAGAAAGTTTTCAAGCTTGCAATATATCATAAACTTAAAAATTTTAGAAAGTTCCAAATGCATTGTATCACATACTTATGAAATTTGTGACTTTGCAGTGTATTGCAACAAAGAGCATTTTGGTTGCGATGTTTTGCAGGTCTCGAAGTTTTTTGAGTTGCGATATGAAGTATTTTGAAGTTGTTAAGGGTTGCAACACAACACAATCTGGCAATTTTTAACATTGTGATACTCATGATTTAAGAATTTGCTTGAGATAAGTTAGTGAAAAGAAAAATAATCCAAGAGATGTGAGACCAATGCAGAAGTTGATGAGATTTTGAAAGTAATTTTTTTTTCCAAATCATGATATGAAAGTTGAAGAGAATAGTTTTTTTGGATTTACAACACGAAAAGATGGAGGGACCCAAATTTTTGGTCAAGTGACATGACAAATGGGCAAAAAATAAGGGGGAGTTGTTACTTGCTCGACAAAAGGACATATGAAATCATGAAGAAATTGAATAATTACAACTCAGATATCAACAATTAGTTACACGAAAACAAACATAAATAGTAGAAAGCATGAAGAGAGGGCCCTCTTCAATCTTTAGATTGTTGAACTATCTTAGATTCCATTGTAAGGCTTCCATGACCTTTAGCATGGTAATGTAGTGAACAAACATAAATAGTAGCATGGTAATGTAGTGAACAAACATAGTAGAAAGTAGGAAGGCCCTGTTAAATTAGATTGTTGAACTACCTTAGATTCCATTGTAAGGCTTCCATGACCTTTAACATGGTAATGTAGTGTTTCTAATAATGTTAGAAAGAGATTCCATTGTAAGGCTTCCATGACCTTTAGCATGGTAATGTAATGTTTCTAATAATGGTAGAAAGAGGATTTGCAGGKACATTAGAGTAACAATTGTGGATGAGTGCCATAGAATATGACGGGTYAAGAACTTAAGAAATGTAAATGTATTTTTATGAAGAAATAATATGGTACTTCTTAGAAATTAATGAGATGTATTGTGTGAACCCGGTTGGTTAATCGAGTCACATAGATAAGAAGACTYGTGTGAGGTGGCTTTGCCACGTCTTCTGTAAATGGAAAGAGTTTACATGCACCCACCGAGTYACATTAATARCYTCAAATAGAATTTATGACAAAGCGTGGCATGTGAGGTGTGGGCGGCTTAGTGAATGACGTGTTTAGTCATGCTTATGTGTAATTATTTATATAATTATTTCTCTTAAAGTTATTATATACTCCGCATATCGCATTCACTAATTWTTAGGTGATATTATTTCACACTCAAGAGCTCCTGCYGCTTTTTCCACATTGAAGTGTCTCTMAGGTTGTTCCAAGTGACAATGAGCAAATAGSGTCCATTGCCACGTTGACCGTTTAAAATCATTACATCATATTTAAAAGCCTTTAATAATGGCTTTTCGCTTTTGTAAAGATTATCGTTATCATGAATAAATATATCTACGAGGTACTTAGCTTTTTTAATATTATTAAAGTTCAACTGAATGTTTGTATTTTACGGAACCATGTAATTGATACATTCCTCCTTAGGTGGCAATTGAAGATTCAACGTATAAGTGATCACAATTTTTGACATAGGACTTTTGAGTTTGATTTTTTTTTTAAACTAAAATTTAGTAAATTTGGATTTTACATTTGTTAGATGTAAGATCAATTTTTGATGATTCTATCCTTTTAAATTATTTTTATTTAATTTAATATTTTATTTAATAATAAAAATAATAAATTTAAAATTTATTTTAATTATAAAATCAATATTTTATTTATTTATTTTTATATAAAACATATTTATTTTTTGGATATAGGGAAATTGATTGGATTATCTTTTGGACAGCTAACTCATAGCAAAAAATCAAATCAACTAGACTTCCACAAAACAATTTATTACTTTTATTATTTCCAATACAAACATTGAAAAACCATTTTTATTAAAAATATGATTGTTTCTAAATCAATTTTAGCCATTAACTATATATATATATATATATATATATATATATATATATATATATATATATAT